>MJUU01000607.1:11303-36141 GCA_002080025.1 Modiolus philippinarum | reverse complement strand
TTTTTTTGTTTTGGTTTTGTACGGGTTTCAGCAGTATTTCAGCTATATCATGACGGTCAATTTTAGTAGTGGGGGAAGCAGGAGTACGCGCAGAGAACCGCCGACCTTGGGCTATTTAAGTGATTTGCATCTTGCTGAACTCTATGCAAAGTGTTTAACGTGCTATGGGTCGTTCCTTGAGACCATGGTGTAAGAGCCAAAAATTCGGTCCATGAAATATTTAACTTCGACCGGGAACCGAAGCACATACCCTCTGTTGCGCGATTCAACGCTGGTTTATGAGATAAAGGTGTCGCAATTTTACAAATTATATCAATTATAGGACTCTATGACGAATAATTTGTATATTTGATGGATAGTCGGCGGTTCGTACAATAACACAAAAATATTGCCAATTCTTTTCATATGTCTACAAATATTTGTTATACATGTTGTTTATTTGTTTGTGGTTTTATGACAGTAAAGAATTTGAATTTGAATTTTATAATGTTCCATCTTATTTAGATATAAATTATATTTTTTGTAATTTGATTACTTTTTTTTATTTCAAAATTATTCTTACTTTTCATCACCAACGTAGTTAGTGAATGTCACTCTGTTGATCTTCCACACGGTGCGACGTCATAGACGTCTTACAGAACAATGACAATGCGCTGCGTTGTGCGTATAAACAATAGTTGGTTTGGTCTTTAATGAATATCCTGATGTTTTACTAAGAAATACCCCAGAAATTGTCGCGCCTCGCTCCGCTCGGCGATTTTTTCTTTTATTTCTTATTCGGAACCCCCCCCCCCCTTTTCAAATTGTCTGGATCCGCGCATGCCATATGTAATTATGTATATATAAACCAACAAATTGGGTAGGCCGTAATTTGATCAGCGGGTTATACAATATGGCAATGTATTTTAAGAGTTTCGAATAACTTAGAAAAGAATAAAAAAAAGTTTCTAAGTAAAGTAATGTTAAGTAAATTATGAAAGAACATGGAATAAATGGACATGGCACAAAGTCTCCGTAAACACAGGGGAAAAAACAAGCATGAAACAACGCTTATATGATTATTCTTCATCTTGAAGCCGCCATGAGGCCTTCAATAATGATCATACCTGACAGGAGTCGTCAACAAACATTTAATAAACTGTTAAAGTGCTCTTTCAATCAATGCTACCCGTTATCCACCAAAAGCAATGTTATTTCGACCTAGTGGACCGTAACAATATATAGACAAAAACAGAGCACAGTGTCTTTATGTCGATAGAACTCTTTAAGTCGATTCACTTCTTCAAGTCAATTGAAAATAATGCATTGTGAGAACATTTTGCCAGTTTACTTAATGTTTGTTGACAATCCCGCATCTATGGCCGGAATAAACATGGATGTGGCATTGCTCGACATCTAGCAATGAATTCCGCTCAAACCGGTGCTAGGGGCCGTCTTGAACTTACTATGAGGTATGGGCAAAGCTCATTGTTGAAGGCCTCATGGTGACTTCAAGATGAAGAACAACAATAAAAGCGTTGTTCCATTGCTTTTTACCATGTATTTATAGAGATTTTGTCTCATGTGCATTTACTCCATATCCCTTCATTGCTTATTATTTGATAGTGAAGAAAAATAAATTAGTAAATAGTGAAGTCAAAATCATCCCGAGAGATATACATCATTTTTTATATTACCTCAGTCAATAATGATAGTAAGATCCAGGAAAGGGCGGTATTTGGAATGATTGTTAGCTGAATTCAATTGCAGTTCATATGGGTAAATGATGTCTACATACAAGTAATATAAAAACTAGGAATTGTTAATAGTAAGAATATATACCTTACTAATCTACCTGCTGTTATCATTGAAAATAAAAATAAGTTTATCACTGTTTTGTATGGTTCCCACTTCTTCATTATTGCATAATTTTACTCCTCAAATATTGATTTTTCTTCAACGTGTAATATTAGGGAAGTTGTTTTAACACTTTTAAATCTTTCATTTTTTTGGTGATCGAATTAGACATTGATATAGACATGGTTCGAATGAGATAGTGTATATTGTAATATTTGAAACCATAAGAACCCTGTAGAGAGAAACAGATTTAATGTGGTGAATAACCGACATTTGAAATTGAATGTAACATTCAAATAATTTTGAGCATTCATAAAAGGAAATATTATAAACTCAAAATCGTTTAAGAACCACTTAACTATCAATGAAAACAGGTAAACATAATCACTTATTTAATCTTTATAGCAATGGAATGCACCTTCCAGATTTTGTCCCGTATGGTGTCACCACTGCACTATCAGGTTTTGTTTTGTGACGTCGTGATATCGGGAAAAATCACGCACCAAGAACAATATTTGAACATGCGTAAAATACCAGTTTTCCCGCGAACTACCTGATAGTGCAGCAGCGACACCAATCGGGAAAGGCATGATGGGGAATTCCATTATCAGACAACGGCAGCAGAACACCGAAGGAACAATTGAAGCGATGGCCACATCATCACCTACTTCCTCTTTATAGTAATGTTATGATCGATTATTGCCATAATCTAAGTGAGAATCGAACCGTCTGTCTAAAACGAATAATCCAAAGACAATGCAACATCAGTAAAACCATAGTAGTCGACATCAATATACAAAGCAAACTATTAGTTGTTATTACTTCACGTTCGGTCGTTGTCTCTTTGACACATTCCCCGTGTCCCTTCTTTTTTTCTATGAGTAGCTCAAGCAAACGGAGTAAACAACTATTCAGTATTTTTGCATCATTCTATCGTCAACCAAACAGAGACAGCAAACACAAACAAACAACAATTAGGTAAAGACATCAAACACCTAGTCAACAAGTATCAGATACCCAAAACCTACTCAATAACTATCAGACATGAAACACCTTGTCAATAATTATCAGACATAAAAACACCTCGTCAATAAGTTTCAGACATCAAACAACTGGGTAATAAGTATCAGTCATCAAACAACTAGTCAATAAGTATCAGACATCAAACACCTAGTCAATAAGTATCAGACATCAACAATATGGATCATATTTGATGGAAACCTACTGGATATTATCACAGTTTGCTGGTGACTTTATATGGTATATATAGAGTTAGTAAATTTTAAATTGGGCGAGAGCGTAGCTCGAGTCCCAATATTAAATTTCCTAACCGTGTATATACCATATTAGGTCACTAACATACAGTGTAATGTTTATATCCTACCGATAGTCCATTTCACATATAAAAAACTTGTGAAAACCACAACACGGTTGTTGGTGTTGTCATAGTGACGTCATATAATTACTGGCACTGACTGTACATTTTTTCACGGTCACACCATATGGAATATATACGGTCAGCACGTGGCGTTGGTTGACCAAACAACGTTTCGGGAATTTATTAGAGGTAGGATATAATCTTGGATAGTGATACAATCACTGATAGCATGTATCTAAAATAGAAAATCAATGTTTTTTTTATCACTGAGTCAGAGCTTGGATTGAGTGAGATCATAAATTTTCCTACACATGGCGATACCATACTTGAAACATTATTCACAAACCGACCAAACCTGGAACAAAGGTTTGAAGCAATTCCGAGCATTTGCGTCCATGACGAAACTACATATATTGAATCAAACTATCGAGTTATGCCAGAAACCAACAAGACGTGAAATCTATTTATAGAAAAAGCGGTACTAGACTACCGAAATAGCAAAGAGCAAGAATTCAAAAATCAAAGTTAAGGGGCAAGGTAATAGCAAAAGCACAAGAAGACGGAAAACCAACGCTACACAACAACCAAACACAAACGCTACTAATACATCAATAGCAACTAAAGCACTAACAGTGTGAACTCTCAAAAAGAGTGACATCGGGTGCTTCGAAGGGTAAGCTTGTCTCTCACATACACACACCCTATGTAGAAACATCTTCACTCGTACATCTTAAATGTGGTAAGCAAAGACAACCCAGCTAAACTAATAAGATACTGGGGATGGGGGTAATAACGAAATACCGAACAAAGTGGTAATGTAAATGTAACTAAACATCATGTTTTCCGTAAATATAACCTTTAAATTTTTTTTTCCACACAAAGTGTAATATGAATGGAGGTAAAAACAAAATTATCAAACAGAGTCGAGTACAGTCGAAGTCTATGAGACAAATCAGAAGGAAACAACCTTCAAAATTGTCGACCCCAATGGTCCTGGCTTGGTGCAGGCATTTCAAAAGAAATGGTGGGTAAAACTTGTTTTACGGCTAGCAAAACCTCCCCTTCTATTGCGGCATTGTTCGGAATCAACTCAACGGCGACTGCCTTTACTTATATTGTCACAAGTCAGTGAAATGTTTACCCCACCACTAAGTAAAAAGATTGCTGTGAAAGAGCTCTAGGTGATCGATTGGTAAATGTCATTTTCTAACCCTAAGACAAATCATTAAAAGTAAAAGAACAAAGTCTACATCTTGCACCATTACGAAAAGGGTGAAATTATCAAATTACCGTCCTATTTCACCGACATCCATCTGCTGCAAACTTATTGACATGGAGAAATGATGATAATTTTAAATGCATATTAATAGTATTAAAATTAGAAAAAGAATCACGTGTTTTATCAGTAGTCTTACACAACGCTAATTTCGTCACTTAAAGCACTGATATAAATGAATTCAATTTACATATAACATATTGCAATCAATATATCTTTAAAAATACACACTTCAATAACTATATCAGATCAGTTAATAGAACAAGGTAAAACAGAAGCAATGAAAACTATACAAAAAAAGTTTTAAAAAATCCTCCTGCATATTCTGAATAATTTTTTAGGAAAGGATACCTTTAACGCTAGTAGTGGGGGTACTTGCTATTTGTAATTTATTTTGGTCGGATGAGCTGTGTAGTAGTATATATATGGGGTAGTCCAGGGTGGGCTGAGTAGTAGCATAGGTTTTGGGGTAGTCTAGCGACCCCCCCCCCAAAAAAAAAAATGGGGGGTGTTCCAGGTTTGTTTTTTTTGGGGGGGGGTGAGCTAGACTAGCCCAAAACCTGTACTACTCATCTTTAATGCGTCGCTAAAGAAAGGAAAGATATCAGACCAAACGAAAAAAGTCATAAAAACACATTTATTCAAAAAAGTAGACAGGGGAAGCAACAATTTCCGTCCAATTTCACCGACATCCATCTGCTGTAATTTTATTGAACACATCTTACAAAGCAATATTTTACATTTTGAAGCAACTAACTTATGGACTGTTTTAATGCAACTTAGTTATTTTTTGAACTATCAACATGGTTTCTCAATGAATAATAAAATACCGAGGTTACTGTGAATTTAGGTTCTGCATATGAATTGATCATCTGAATCCCATGAATATCAAATGGATTGGATACAACTTTTCAAAGGTTTTTGATAAATGTAACTTCTACAAGACAAGTGCTTTTACTATGGTACTATAATGAATAATGAGTTTTCTACAAGGCAGGTCATAACAACTTGATCTTAAAAAAGCACTAATCCATCCTGGAGCACTAACATTGGAACAGTCACCACGAAGCCTATAAACTCGAATGCATGATATGATATCAGCTTCAAGCAAGATCAAATGTCCATGCTTTGTAACCTGGTGTTCTAGACTAGGATGACGTACAAAACTACCCCTTGTTTACAGTTGCATCAGAACAAACAAATATAAACGTCTGCTGCCTTTATTATATGATCTTACAATTATTCAACACTTCAACGTCTCATTACAATATCTTAAGAAGAGAACATATATGGTCACACAAATCCAGATGTATAACACTGGTAAGACAAATTGACATAACAAAAATCATCAGAGATGTTGAAATGATGAAAAGATGAGCAGCACCTTTGTAACTTGAGACTACAATAGAACCGGAAGCGTCTACACCAGTTACGACAACTTCAATGGATAACCCTCCAAGAATGCAGGAAAAATGCAAATATTATCATGCTTTAAAGCTTACCAACTAGTAACGATATTCACATACATTTACCTCCTACCTTCTACATCTAGAAGTCTTACCAAAGATTTTAACTCCCTTAATCAAGGACTTAGAGCCATCAGTAGTCATTTTTTCCGTTAGCATTTGGTAGGTTAACGACTTGCCAACCACTGCTGCCAAATCTTCCATTGTAGAAGGATTCAGGGACAGCATCCGTAAGATCATGATTGCCCTACATTCCTGTTTTAATTGTATATAGCGCAATGATGATGGGTTTGACAAGAACACCTGTATAAAGTTGATAGGTTTGAAATTTTGTGGTTTTTTTCATAAATGTAATTCTATGATGTCATCGGATACTTTCAAGATGTAAGTGTGTCCACACTTTGTGTTTGGTTGTTTTTTCTATGTCATGTTGTCTAAACTAAATTTGAATTACCATTAACAATGAAAGGGTATGGAGTAAATGCAAATGAGACAAAGTCTCTACAAATACATGGTTATTTTAAGCAATGGAACAACGCTTTTATTGTTGTTCTTCATCTTGAAGTCACCATGAGGCCTTCAACAATGACGTTGTTTTTTTTTTAAGAATTGACCCTTTCTCTAATTTCTAGCAAAGGATGAGTGGCAGTAAGACCCATTTTTGGCCCAAGATTTACCATGAAACTAAAACTATACAAACAGATGTCTTATGTTCCTGAAACATTGAACAAATATAGGGCTTTATGAAAATGATAAAGCTTTTTTCCATATCAGTTTGATTCTCATGATAATCAGTTAACTCAAAAGCTATATTTTTGGAAATAGTCAGAATTTCATAGATATTTGCTGTGTTTTGCACATTTTTGTGCTTTGAAAAATATGGGCACATCTGAATAACAACTTCATATTTAGTCAAAATGTGTAAAATGGTGAAATACATCATTTCTGAAAGTTTGAAGTTGTTGATTGCATGTGCCCCATGTTCACTTAAAGAAAATTTGCTTTGAGAACATTCAAAATTGCAGATTTTCTGATTTTCTTTCAAAAAGACGGCTCCTGGTGATGTCACAATAACGTCAAAATGAAAGGAATTCGTATTATTATATGTTTTCTTTGTAGCCAGATGTAATAGTTAATATTTCCCATAAATATCACACTATCACACCGGTGTAATGAAAATATTTCTCATCACTAGAGAAAGAACAACTCAAAAGAAAATTCCCGCCAAATCTATTCGGAATATAATCCTCGGTGTTTTACATTATGTCATTAGAGAAACATAACTTAAACACGTTAATTATGAAATTCTCACATCTTGTTGAATAAATTTTCAGCAAGCCTCGTTTTTAAACATTTGCAAAATTTGTTTAACTCGATGTGAGAAATTTCATAATCAACTTATTTCTCGTTCTAGAAACTATATTTCTCGCATTTTGCTACGTTATTCGTTTTGCCGATGTATTTATGGAGTACGGATAAATATATCCCATGTTACAGTAAATCTTATAAATAAGCAAGATCTGTACTTAGGTACGTAGGCAAAGAGAGATAAATCAATTTTATCTGGTATCTCTATAAAGGTATTGGTACGATTCGCACGAGTTTGTTCTACTCTTGGTGATTTCAATGAACGTAACCGTACTATCACAGCCAAACTTTTACAACAAGGTTACAGATTTCATAAGTTGTTAAATACATTTAAGAAGTTTTGTAATAGATATAATAAACATGTTATATCCAAATATGGCGTTACTCGTAAACAGCTTATTACTATGGGCATTTCTAGTCCTAAATTTTACGGAAATATTGTTTAAAATGCCAAAAAAATGATTAAAAATCCAGAAAAGCTGGGACATAACTTACATTCTTTACGTAATAGGGGATATCGGCAAGATATTCTGCTTGCATCCGTTAAATAAGCTTGAGACCTAGTGACCTGAATATTTTGCACACATACTAGCCTCTCATTGATACTGCCGATGTCTACTGAAATTTATGATGATTCTTGACCAAAGCCTTCGGGAAGTTTTGAGTTTGATTTTTCTTCCGTAGTGTGACAGTGTCCTACCAGTAGAATAGGCTCCTTGAGCTAGCCGGCAGTTAAGCGGCGAGCACCCATTGACCCATCTTTCAAAATTACGTATTGTCTTTTTATCTCCTTTAAAGATTGTGGTCATGGAGTTAGTAGTCTACCTGTATTGGGTTTTATTCGTATGTTTTTATTCTATAGGGAAACTGGACAGATAAAGGGGAGGTTTGGTTTCCGATAAACCGGTTTAACTTTTGTCTTATACGTGTTTTTCTTCTTTAGTTGCCTTGCAAATTGTTGCATGCAATTATAATTTCAGTCATTGTAGGTGTTTCCTGTTATTCATCTTTTAAACATTGGAACTGTTGGTGAGTTACTCTCTGTTTTAAGTGATTTAAACTGTAAGTGATCTAATTTTTAGCGTTTGTAGTATGTTCTGTTTGTTTAGTTATTGCCATTTATGCTTTCTCTACAAAATTTTCCATGCATTCTGGATGAATGATTTCTTGGCCGCTGTTTTTGAATTCATTTGGATTTTTTCACATTAACCGTCGAATTTCATTTATTAAACAATACTGACTATGGCATTTTCTAGCTGTCTAAAGTCATTGGTTCTCTATATTCTCGTTATTGCTATATCTTTGAACTTTGATTTTTTCGCTCACCTGGTTTAAAAGGTAATGTGAGCTTTTGCCATCACCTTGCGTCCGTCGTCCGTCCGTGCGTCCACAACAGTTTCATACATCTTCTCCTCTGAAACTGCTGGGCCAATTGTCACCAAACTTGACCTGAATAATTATCAAGGTATGCAGTTTCAAAAATGGCAGTTGTTACTTTAAAAAATAGCATAGGGGTTAATTGCAGTTTTTCAGGTTATGAAAATCTACTCACTCGCAAATTTTGAAGAAAATCTGAATAACCATATAGGTGTTATTGTCCTTTATTGGGCAATTTTTTGTAAGTTTTGCCATATATTATTTCAAGAACAATTTGGGATAGAGATTGAGTTTTCAATAAAGATGTTCAGTATGTCAAGGACTACATTTGATCTTCATGATGACAAATGTCTCACATGGCCGCACCTTATCCAAGATAGCTGACACTTAGTTGAACATTTAAGCTTATGGGAAAACACATTCACAGATCAACTATGAGACTATCTGCCCAGTTAGAACCATACTTGGTCACAACTGTCCTCAATTCGTCACCTTTGAAAAGTGTTTCTAGCAAGTCTTATCAGATTCAAAATGACCACCATCAAAGGCCGAATTAAAAGACACTACTTGCTTAATTGAAAGCAAACTTGATCTCAATAGTCCTGAGTCCTGAGTGGTCATAAAAAAATGTCCGACGAGTATGCAGCTCATCCACGATGGTGCTAGCTGGGAACTTAGTTTAACATTGGATCTTATGAGAAAAACGCAGTCAAAAATCTGCTCTTAAACTACCTGGCCAATTGGAACCATACTTGTGACAGCTTTCCTTTATTAGTCCCCTTTGGAAAAGGTTTCCGAGCAGTCCGCATCAGATAAGGAACGTAGTTTAACATTGAACCCTTTTGTAAAAGGTATTCAAAGACATTCCCCCTCTGGAACTACTTACTTAATTGAAATCAAACTTGATAATCCAAGGACACTTTGATTATTCTGTTTAAAAAATTCTGCCCGACAAGTCTGCATCTCATCCAAGATGGCCGCCAGCGGGGAACTTAGTGTAGCATTGGACCCTACGGGAAACCACTTTCAAAGATGTTCTCCTCTAAACTACATGACTAATTGGAACCAAACTTTGTCACAACTGTCATTCATTGATTTTCTTTGGAAAAATGCCCGGCAAGTCTGTATCTTATACAAGATGGTCGCAAAGCGTATGCACATAGTTCAACATATGACCAAATGTGAGAGCAATCTAAGATTTTCTCTTCTGAGGCCACAGCACCAATAAAAACCAATCTTGGTCACAATAGCTCTTTGGTTGGCCTCTTTAAAATGTACCCGACAAGTCTGCCCATCATCCAAGCTGGCTGCCTGCAAGTAACTAAGTTTAACATTGGACCATATGGGGAAAAATATTCAATTATCTTCTCCTCTGAAACTACTTTTCTTATCGGAACCAAACAATTGTCATTTAAAAAAATGTGTCCAGTAGGTACACATTAAATGCAAGATAGCCGTCTATATATGATCCTCTGACAAATGCATTCAAAGATATCGCTTAAACAGCTTGAATAATTTAAACCAAATTAGAAAAAAAGGAAATCCGGTAAATGTCAACCATCTCCCAAGTTAAAACGGCACATAAAAAGCATCTAGGGCTCACCGTGTGGTCTTCAACACAGTTAGAAACTTCACACCTTATAGCAAGGTCTAAATGGTCTCAAAAAGTAATCAAGTGAATAAATCAAGGGAAACAAACTGCATCCTGTTACCCGAATATCAAGAATCTTAAATTGTATTAGGAAATAAGGACAAGCCAATGACAAACATAGAGTCTACTCCTGACTTGGGACAGGCGCAAAAATTGCAGTGGAGTTAAACTCGTTTTCTTGGATCCAAACCCTCCCCTATGTGTGGTGAATGGCTAAAAAGGATTCACAGTAAAATCAAACTAGAAAAAAGTCCAACTTATCAAGGCGAGTACGTTTTCAATGAAGTACATAAAACAAATACACACGGGTACTGACCTGACAAATGCTCGCTGTTACTAACAGCTGGCTAAGATGACCATGATTCATGTTAACTAACATAAGAATCTTCAATTGGAATACTTCTTAAAAGATTTCGTATAATAATTTCATTAACTATTAAAGAAGAACATGATATTGTGAAATGCTGAATACTGCAAATAGTCACAAGTAAGTTATATAAATCCTTAGGTCGTCCACTTCAAAGTTTGCGATTTTTTACGTTGGTAAACCATCCAGGATGGCCGACAGTGGGGAACATAATGGACCCCTGTGGGAAATGCATTCAAAGATAATCAACCTTGACACATTGAGCCATAATACATCGAGGTCTATTGTCGCACTAGAAAATGAGACCCTGTAACATAGGGGTAATTTGGACTATCTTTGTCATTCATGGATCAGATGGTTACAGGTCCTTGAGAGCCTCTAGTGATCACAAGTCCAAAATGGCTGCCTGTGGGGAACACATTAAAACAGAAAAAGATTTATGAAAAAGTTGTAAATTGTTTATTTTTAAAAATCGTTTCATACATCCAAATTTATATTAGTGGGACATTTATTCTTGAAAATCGTTTCATACATCCAAATTTATATTATAGTGGCATCTTTACATGACGGTAATCTACCAAATGAATAATTTTACTTATTATATAGAGGACGGTGAAAGATTGAAAATTCTCAGTGAAATAAAATTGATAATTAACTGTGAACTAGGAAGTGACGTCACAATAGACGTCGTCAATGTTGTTGCTTAGTAACGTCTAAGCGGATTAACATGAAAAACGTAGTTCACGAAAAAAAAAATCTTAAATTAAACCATTAAATATACAAAAAGAGGTCTATATAATAAAGACAATAACTAATCCTAGATTCTGATTATCGAAAATATTCAACTCATGATCGAAAAACACTGTAATTCACTCAATGCGCTGCGCGCATTCGTGAATTACTGTTTTGTTCTATCATTCGTTGAATATTTTGCGATAATCAGAATCTCGGATTAGTTATAGTATAATTCCTATTGGCTGATATTTCAAATTTATCATTTAATCCTATGGGAAAATCTTATCTGATCAGCCACCATATGAACGAGACAGGCTCACATCAGAGCCTCTGTTTATAATTACAAATCTTTTGTTCCTCTTGTATTCCACGGTTATCCAAGCAGTTACAAACATATACTGTAGACATGAATCTTATTAGATCAATAGCCACCAGATGAACGATACAGGCCCACATGAGAGCCTCTGGTTATATTTACAAATCCTTTGTTCCAACTGTATTCTACAGTTATCCCAGCAGTGACAAACATATACTGTAGACATAAATCTTATTTGATCAATAGCCACCAGATGAGCGATACAGGCTCACTTGAGAGCCTCTGGTTATAAGTACAATTGTTTTGTTCCTAGTGTATTCCACTGTTTTCCCAGAATTGACCAACATATACTGTAGACATAAATTTTATTTGATCAAAAGCCACTAGATGAACGATACAGGCTCACATGAGAGCCTCTGGTTATTATTGCAAATTCTTTGTTCCTGCTGTATTCTACGGTAATCCTAGCAGTGACATACATATACTGTAGACATAAATTTTATTTGATCAAAAGCCAACAGATGAACGACACAGGCTCACTTGAGAGCCCCTGGTTACAAATCCTTTGCTCCTATTGTATTCTATGGTTATCCTAACAGTGACACCCATATACTGTAGACATAAATCTTTTGTGATCAATAGCCACCAGATAAACGATACAGGATCACATGAGAGCCTCTGATTATAATTACAAATCCTTTGTTCCTACTGTATTCTACGGTTATCCTATCAATGACAATAATATACTATAGACATAAATCTTATTTGATCAATAGCCACTAGATAAACGATACAGGCTCAAATGAGAGACTCTGGTTATAATTACAAATCCTGTGTTTCGTCTGTATTCCACGGTTATCCAAGCAGTGACAAACATATACTGTAGATGTAAATCTTATTCGATCAATAGCCACCAGGTGAGCGATACAGGCTCATATCGGACAGATAAATGAGAAATAAGTATTTTCTTATTGATTTTGACGTCAAGACGGACAAGACGATAAAATTGTCTTCTTTGTGGATTATACCATAAATATATCAGGCCATTGTCTCACTTACGTTTACTCCATATTCAAATTCCTTTACACAACACGATTCTAAGCATTACATCATTACATTAGAAGGACAAATTATTTTTTAAATTTTCAACACCCTGAATTTAAAGTGAAAGCAATCGACATGGGAGGCAAAAATTGTACCTCTTTCTTCACAAATTTGATTTACTAAAGGATAGGTACCATTTAATTTTCATTAGGGGTTGGAGTTGGGAGAAGAATCAATTCCAAAAAAAAAAAATCCAGGATCGGAAATTTAATGATGAAAGGAGGAGGCTGACAAAACATAACCAGAATGACAAATTTGAGAATCTCTTTTATTGCCCGAAAAAGAGGTTTTAAATTTTGCAACACAAGCTCAATCTGTACACAGTAAAGAGGTAAAAATCAAATATAAATCTGGTATCAACATAGAGGAAACGCAAGTTACATGCTCTGTTTTGTATCCTTTGTTTTTAAGGGGTTCACACTGTTAGTGATTTTTTGTCGCGTTTGTATTATGTAATGTTTGATTCGTTATCGTCGTATATGTTCTCTCGCTCCGTATGATCCTAAATTCTATGTATTCTTATAGCACTTTGTCAGTTTAACTAATGTTTGTTGACAATCCCGCATCCATGACCAGTAAATAAATGTATGTAGCATTGCTCGACAATTAGCAAAGAATTCCGCTCAAACCGGTGCTAGAGGCCGTCTTGAACTTACTATGAGGTATGAGCATAGCTCATTGTTGAAGGCCTCATGGTTACTTTAAGATGAAGAACAACAATAAGAGTGTTGTTCCCTTGCTTGTTGTTTTACCATGTATTTGTAGAGATTTTGTCTCATGTGGATTCACTCCATATTCTTTCATTAACCATTTATTTATTATTTTTGGTTGTTGCGTTGGTATTAATTTGGAATTTATTAGATTTTCTGTCGAATTTTCATTTATGAAGCTCTGCTATGATATCAGGGTAGCTGTGACAAATATATGCCGTAGATATATGGCAGCAGGAGGGTTCAACACAGGTATGGACAGTTTATATGAAATTAAAAATGATAAATTTTGTCATAAATCTAGTCCAAGTCATACGTCTTTGTCAATTTCGAAACACGTTTATGTTGATTTCAAGATGAAAACTATCAATAAAATCAATGTTCTATTGCTTGATTAACATGTATTGGTAGAGACCTTGTCTCGTATGCAGCCTTTTATTTTTTATTATACCGTATAGCGGGTTATTTTTGCCGGGCAAAAATATCGCGTTTTGGTCTGAATATGTATAACAAAATTTAATCGTTTTAAATTTTCGCGGATTCATATATAAATCATAAAAATACATAAGATATTCGCTTGACTTAGATATTAAAGATGTTGTTCAGTTGTTGATGAATGTTCAATCAACACACACACACACACACACACACACACAAAAACATTAAAATTAAATTTTATTTGTAGAAAGATAATCTTTTACACATTGCACAGTTAAAATTTTAGGAAATTATGTATACTGCCTGAGGAAAAGACTTTTCAAGTTATAATTTTCATAAAACCATATATATATTTCATAAAAGCGATATTTACATTATACTTTGTATAAAAAAAAGCTTTTAAAAGTTACATTTACATAAACTTAATGTGAAGTTACATTTACATTACATTTTGTATGTAAAAAATCTAAAGGTTACACTTATTGTGAAGTTACATTTACATCATACTTTGTAAAAAAGATTAAAGGTTAAATTTGCATTTAGCTTTATGTGAAGTTACATTTTGTGTAGTACTGTGTTTACATGTTGAACAATCCAGTATTTATTACAGCAATCTTTGCACTAAGCTGAACCCCTTCACACATTTGAAGAAAAGTGAATAGTTTGCACTCATTTGAACCAGTAAAGAAAGTGAACACTTTACACTCATTGTGTTTAGTGCAAAGACGTGAACATGCACTGTAGACTTCTAATCTGGTTCGGCTGCTGGTGATGGTCATTGTGTCTAATGGCTGTGATGCAAGAACTACACCATTTTCTTTGGTCATGTAGTGTAGTTGTGGTAAATTATCAAGCAGACCTACAATTGTAAACGTGTTTATATGAATATATGAGTGAAACATGAATGGATAAGTGATCGCTCATTCAAGATTATTTAAATTATAGCCTGAATTTTTTTTTATTTTGAAGTTATAAACGAATTATGTTGACAATAAGAAGAAAATCGATAAAAAACATGGCTCAGTAAAACAATTTTAAATGTAACTTCTGATTACCACATATACTTTTTGAATTTATAAACAACAAAAAGCGCAGTGAACTTGCTAATTTGTTTTGCATGTAACACTGATCAAAGCGGAGAGTAAAAGGGCGATAATGCTCAACCAGCAATTATCCTTGTAAGCGAAACTTTTTAAATCACTACCTGAAGTTTAGTTCATAATAAAAGGCAATGAAGGGATATGGAGTAAATGCACGAGACAAAGGCTCTACAAGTACACGGCATAACAAAATTTGAAAGTGTGATGGTGCATCCTTTCCAGAAATCCTCTGAAGAACAGGTTCACCATAAATGAAATGTGTTATAGCCCACATTTCACGTACAAATCTTTTTACATACTCTACACTGCAGGATGGACAAACGTCGGTCTCAAAATAAGCAATGAAGGGAGATGGAGTAAATGCCCAGGAAACAAAGACACCACTATTACGAACCTGGACCCCAGGTCTTAACAAAATGTAGAAAGTTTGAGAATGATGGTAAAAAGTAGGAATGTTGTGTTTTTAGTTATAAGATTTTATTCATAGTTTTATGCAATTTAACTTAATTGATGTGAAGAGGTGAAGAAACTTAATGTGCTGTGATGATCGCCCAGGTGGTGTAAGATGGACAAATACTAGCCTAAATTAATAGCCATTAATTTGTTTCAAAGACTTGAGGAAATAATACCATCAAGAAGTGACGGCTAATCTATATTTAATTGATATTAGAGTAGATAAGATTATAAATAAGATAATAAACCACCGCAATGGTCAGTAGCAGTGATATAAAAACTTCAATCAGCTGATTAAAATATACTGAAAATATATGTTTTATTTTACAAAGTTGGAGATAAAAATGTTTTATTCCAGGATAGAATTATGTAATGATATTGTTATATCATTGGCTTGAAAAAGTGAATATTTATAAGAAGTTGAAAATTAAAGAGATTATGTAAGCTTCTTTTTATACTTAAGAACCACCCTTCATAGGTGTCAATCAGGGTTTTAATTGTTTAATAATTAAGAAAGTTGACCAAGATAATATAAAAGAGCATTGCAACAGAGACAGGTTGCAAGACTTTGGTCAACCTTTGGGTGGTGGAGTTGTGTATTTAAAACTATGTATATTAAAATAATAGAAAATGTTTTCGACACATTAGCCACTTTCTTACTCAGAAGGTTGTCTCGCCTATATTTGAGGATATGACCACAGTGTGTAAATAGTGTATAAAGTGTTTTTTTCTTTAGTGATGTGTTTCTTGTGGTGTGTTCTAGTGAACCTCATAACTCTTTGTGTGTATTGTATTCAACTGACTAGGATACGAGTCAGTATGAGAACTATTGAGGTAATATTATGGTATATTTTAAATGAAGTTAAGAAAAAGCTTATGTTTTATGTTTGTTATTTTAGGGGTTGAATAAGTTAAATAAATGAAATTATGAAATTCGTAAAGTTTTGAAAATTAATTTTGTAGAGCACAAGCTAGGGGTGTTTTGCTAAGATTTTTGAATGAGAATTTGAATTTTTGTTTTATATTTTTTTGTGCATGCTAAGAAATTATAGTTTAGTAGGTTTTTCTGTAGTTTCATATTGATTGATTGATATTCGTGAGTCTTGTACATGTTGTAGAAAAGGTCTCAACGATTTCTTGGTGAAACATAATCGCACCAGCTTGATATAAGATTTGTGTTAATATAGTGTGGAGGATAATTATCTTACTATTACGTGGATAATTTGTTAATTGGTTTAATCACATATTTGATTTCCAGATATTTACTACTGGTTGTATTTAGAGTAATTCAATTATTGACATTCTGTACTTATTTTACCCATCCTGGTCAAAGAATTGTACATAGTGGTGCCCAGCCGTAAATCTATGGTTCCATTATTGGTCGAGAAGACCTCAGTGACTAGAAATTATTAGGGTAGACGTAGGTACTCCGGTAATATTTTGGACGATATTGTGGTAGTGCGGGCGTAGGGTATAGGGTGTATGGTTGATAGGAGGGGAAAATTGGATTATCAAGTAGATCACTTGTCTCCAAATTCGGTCTATAATTTTGAAACAGTTAAGTAGTAAAGTTGTGTTTAAAGGCGTTAGTTTTGGGATCAAAATTTTCATTAGAGAAATGAATAGGCGCCATATAGTTTTTTCCTTCATCAATTAGGTTTTTCTTTTAGTAATATTTCACGAAAGGTTATGGAGTAAATGAACATGAGACCATAACACATGTGTTTACTCCAACTGCAATAATTTTAATGAGCTGTATGGCCATTTCGGAAATTAATTCCTCATCAGCAGCACTAGAACCCAAACAAAGGAAATCCATATTTTCAAAAAAAATGTTTAAAATGCATGAAACCAAACGAAATCCGAATAATCAGTAATATCTAATATAGCTAAGGACAAAACTACGATGGAGGGAGTTAATCCTTAGGTTTAAGAATTTACATTAATTTAGATAGTGTTTATTCATTTTTGGATTAAAATTTGGTAAGTATAATTGCCCTTTCACCTGTGTTATTTTCATTGATTTGGGATATATGTGAATCATTATATCAATTTTGGATTTACAGAATAAGACGATATCTCCCTGATTCTTTGATTTGAGGTTTTATGTGAAATAATATTTTTTGAATTTTAAAATTTTAAATTAGTGTTGGGATTTACCTTTTCAACAAGACGCTTAATCCCCAGTTGGATTATTTTTATATGTGGGATTTATCTTTTGATTTTTGCTATATTTTTCGATCTTATTTTATTTTTGGATTTATAGTAGTAGGAAACATTTCCCCTACTCAGACATTTGATTTTTCTGTTTCACATTTATTGTAAATGCGCGTTTCAATTATTTGATAAACTTTGGATTTAGCCGCAGACAGGACGCCGCAATTCCTTGTCACATCTCTGGACTTTACCGTTTTTCGCAAAGGCCATATATCTTGCGAATATCATAAACTGGACTATACATTTCTTATTTGGATTTTACTTTGGACAATAAAATTCATCCACAACATTATTCATACATCTATTCAAAATCATTTTAAATAAAGTCTTTAAATTATAATTTTATCGCGTACTTTATATTAAATAAATTCACTGTTTTTACAAAAAGCTATGTAGATACCTAAAACTTGATTAAAACGAAGGTTTTAAATTTTAATTATATTATGGCGAATTTCCTGGTTCATTAACGTAACTTATTTGCAATTCTCCAATGAACATACCAATATTCCTATAGTGACACCTATAAATCTCCTTCAAAACTCCTGTCTTTTGTCTGCTAATCAATTACTCAACTTTCTATAAAATTCTATTGTATACCAATTTGTACTGCCTGATATGGGTTTTACCTTGATACTCCAGTGATGACAAATTGGTATACAATAGAATTCTATAGAATCTTGATTGGTTGATTGGTAAATAAAAGACAGGAGTTTTGAAGGAGTTGTTACAGATGTTACTAGAGGAATATTGGAGAATTGCAAACAAAATATGTTAATGAGCCGGGAAATCCACCATAAGTATCTTTTTAATAAAGAACCCGAAAGCTTTTTTTTGGGGAATTGGGAATTATCAGTTGGTTATAAATCAAGCCCGCATCATAAATTGTAAAGACCAGTCCTTTTGGTCATTTGTCGCGTCTGACAGGAATAGCTTGGTTATATAATTTACAGACAAAAACGGATATTTATATAGCCTTTGCTAATTCTGTATATTTATAGAATTGTTTGACGGGAACATCGAAGTCTGTTGATGATCTTTATTGAAGGTTTTTACTTTATAGTATCTGAGAGTGGTAGTCAGAGGTAGTGCCTTTTGCTATTGTAGAGTCTTTCGTGGTACCGGGTTGTGAAAGTAACATCCGGTATCCCCTTCTTGGTTGTTCTTTTGTTCTTGGGTTGCTGGCGATGTGACACTACATGAAGTCATTATGAGGCCTTCAACAATTAGATTTGTTCATACCGCATAACAAGCCCTAGCACCGGTTTGAGCGAAATTCATTGCTAGATATCGAGCAATGCTACAACCATTTTACTTTACCCATTGATACGGTATCATCAACAAACAAGAAGTCGTGGGTTGAACCGACAATAAGACTAAAAGAAACGATAACAACACTTAAACAGCCACATGGTGCTTACAGGTCAAAGTAAGAAAACTCATAAAAGATAATGAGTTGAGGACGCAACTTACGTATGGTCAGACAAACAATTTGAAAAAAATAAAATAATACGCTAAAACTTGACAGTATAAAAGTGCATCCCTCCGAGAAATTCTCTCAAGAACAAGTACACAATAACTGAAATGTAAATAAAGCATACGTCTCTCGCTCTGTGAACATTTTATGGTTCCAAACTACAGGGGAGACAAATTCCATTCTAAAATAAACAGTAATGGGATATGGAGTAAATGCACATGAGACGAAGTGTCTACAAATAGATTGAAAAAAAACAAAGCAATGGGACATCGCCTTTATTGTTGATCTTCCTCTTGAAGTCATTTAGAGGCCTTCAATAATAAGCTTTGCTTATGCCCCATAGTAAGTTCAAGACGGTCCTTGGCATCAGTTTAGGAATCCATGTGTAGAGCAATGAATTCCTCATTGCTTTAACCGTGGATGCGTGATCGTCAACAAACAAAAATTATATATATATATATGACTTTTAAAGTTATCTTTTGCCCAAAATCTAACAGAAGACGATCACAACACTTAAACAATCATAGGGCACTCAAGAGAGTCAGAATTAAGAAAATTTGATATACAAATCATGAGTTGTGGGTGCAATAAACAGGTTGTCAGATAAGAATTCTATGTACAAAAAATAAGAAGGCCAAAATTTTAAAGTTTAACATTGGACCCATGGGAAATTGGTGTAAATTGTAAATTCTTGTTCAAATTAATTAGGCATTGAGACCTGATGGTCAACTCAAATTTTATATACATGTATTTGTACCTATTACAAATCAAAAATTGTTGCCAACGGGTAAAATTGTTTAACAAAGAACGCTATGATAAATGTTGATTCATAAATCAAGTTGTTATTAAGTAGCAATGGCAACATGATTATCATAAAACAAAGGTGTTATGTAAGTACCTATCATAAATACAAAAAGGCCGCAGCTGCAGATCTTTGTTAAACATTGAACCCTATAGTATGGGAAAGTTAAAAGTATTATACATCAACTTGATATTAACTAGCTATTTTATTATTACAGTAATCTACCAAATGAGAGATCTTACTAAAAAAGGCATGCACTCGGTCGGAAAATTTGGTAAGATAATTAATAGTCAAATGGTGAGCGATACAGACTCATGAAAGCTTCTGAATTTATTTTCACTCCGCAGGTTCAAAAGCTTCAAACGCAGCGGAGCCTTGGCTTTGTTTGTGATAAACTATTTATGCAAAATAATTATAAAAAACTAAAACCAATAAACAAAGTAAAAATGGTAAGGTAGGCCACAATTAAAAGGTAAAATTAAACAAAAATATACAAACTAAAAAACAGCTAAAATATCCAAAACTTAATCCAAAAAGAAAACAAAACATTTGTATACTGTACTGTGCAATAGTGTAATTGAAAAATAAAAATAAAATAAAATCATAAAATGGACTGTTTCTTAACATTCATGCCAAAGGGTCGAACAGTCCCTAGAAAATGGATAATTTTTTGTTCAAGGAACTGACGTTGTTTCTCACCCGCACTAGTTTGTAAAAGGACATTTACATGCATGTCACATAAGTTGTGGTTGGGTCGCCGAAAGTGTTCACCTACGAGGCAATCCTTTCCATTGGTGACGCTCTGTTTATGTTCGACAAAGCGATCACCCAATCTGCGACAAGTCTCACCCACATAGATCATCTGGCATAGTTTGCAACCAACAGCATACACTACGTTTTCAGTAGTGCGGGTGAAACCATATTTTAGTTTGAAAACGTTAGCCGGTCCTACTACTTCATCTGTTTCCCAAGTAAAATTACAAGTCAGACAGCGAGATCGCTTACATTTTCTAGTGCCCTTGAATTCACAAGGAATTTGAGGAGTACGCTCTTGAAAGAGCTAGTGACAAGGGGCTGTTTTAGACTCTTCCCTTTTTCGGAGGCGAATCCTGGAAAACTGCTGACATGTGTTCGTCCTTGAGAACTATGGATTTAAAGTTACGGATCAAAATCTTTTTCATGGCTTCGTTGTGAGGGTGGTATGTCAGAACCAACGGCACACGGTCGTCGGTATTTCTCACCCTCTTCTCCATAGCCTCAGATCTGGTCACTCGGGAAACTGAAATCATAGCTCGATCCAAAAGTTTGCTTGGGTAGCCTCTCTTAACAAAAAAGGATTTCGTTCAGTACATTGAGTCTTGAAGTCCTGCTCATCGCTACAATTCCGACGAAGTCGTAAGAATTGTGACTTTGGAATTGCATCTTAGCATGACTTAGGATGACAAGACCCATAATTTAAGTAACAGTGGGCGTCTGTCGGTTTGTAAAACACTTAGGTTGAAATTTGCCCATCCTTAATGGAACATTTAATGTCGAGAAAAGAGAGACTATCTTTGGCAATATTAAAAGTGTATTTGATGGCTGGTTGGTACGAGGAAACATAGTCAATGAAAGACTTAAGTTCATCTTCACTGTCTGAGAACACCCCAAAGACATCTTAAAGCATGTCTTAAAGCTACCATAGCATCATTGTTGGGGATACTAGTGTAGAGGGCAGTGACATCCATAGTAAATAGTCTGAATTCAGCATTTTCTGGCTGGAAAAACTCAAGAATAGTGAGAGCATGTGTAGTGTCCTTGATGTATGTTGGTAGGTTCTCCACAATTGGAATAAACACATCATGGAGAAAGCTAGAAATGTATTCAGTAGGACAACTACAGGCTGAGACTATCGGTCTACCGGGATTTCCCAATTTATGTATTTTGGGAAGCATATAAAAACGTGATGTCCTTGGTTGAGAAACAGCTAATTTATATGCTTCATCTGGTAGATCCTGCTTTTCTATGGATGTTTTAATAAAATTTTTAATGAATTTCTGATTATTTTTCGTGTTGTTGGATTTAAGTTTTTTGTAAAATGTGAAAGTCCCCTTCATCGACATAACAGTGAGAGTCCCAGGCGACCACGGCACCTCCTTTGTCTGCAGACTTGATAACAATATCAGTGCGTACTTTGAGGTGCCGAAGCGCGGTCTGTTCCTCTGGGGTCAGGTTATGCCTCTTTAGGGGTTTGGATTTTAGATTGTCAATTTGACTGATACACGACCTAAAGTAACCCTGTAACACAGGAAACCAAGATGCTTTAGGTGTTTTGTTTTCTTTTTGGATTAAGTTCAAGATTTATCATGATTTTTACAGGTGATTTTCGTTACACGTTAGTCGGCAGTCTTCTCTTGTATCCTCTACGCCATTTTCCCGTTTGCCCCTAGAAGAAGGCCGTGCTGGCCGAAACGTTGGGCACACTTTCCTTTTAACCCGTTTTGATATTCTAGCTGTTTTTTAGTTTGTATATTTTTGTTTAATTTTCCTTTTAATTGTGGCCTACCTTACCATTTTTACTTTGTTTATTTACATTAATTTGTGGCCATTGCACAACACATATATTTATAAAACCAATAAAAATGTCACAATGCTGAAGTGTCCGAAAGTTCATTTACATGCGCGGTCATTGTTGCTTTTCGTAAATTAAGCTTAAACACCAGATGTAAGGAGTTAGAAAGTGTAGTGCAATCTATTGGGCTATATCATTTGTTTTATTTTACCAACCTATTAGAAATACAAACATGAAAAGAATTTACATAATATAAAACTTATTGATTAATAGAAACATATATATATTTTACCTGTTCGATACACTGAAACTCTCCAATGACCACCACATATTTGTGAGTCGTCTCCATAGCATTTGTAGTCACACTCTGATTCTGGTACTTGGTGTAACTTTTCCGGGTCATGGTACAAGTAATCACCACAGAAGCACCAATAACGAGACTTTAAAAATAGTAATAATAATAGTTATATCAACCAATAAATACGAAATATTATTCATTAAATCCCTTAAGGGAAGGATATTAAAACGTTATTGTAGTGCCTTTAAGTCTTGATACCATAATTCAAAATCCAAAACATTTCAAACAACACATATCTTCGGGTCGTGATAACATTTGTGTATGAAACGTCAAATATTCTCGTTAATAGTCAAAATTTACATTTACATTTACATTACGGCCATTTCATGGCAGTTGAAACTGCACGAGTCTAACGGATCTTTATACAACTGACACTGAGTAATCTACTTAGCTCATACAAAACATTACTATTTAAGGCTACATTAGTTTGAAGGCATCAGCGAGGAAGTAATTGTAGTGAATTTTGATTGCTGTAAATGAAAATATTAACAACTTTATCGAATAGAATTTTCAAGCGCCAAAATCTGAATTAGATGTAAGTTATTTAAATTAAATCAATTAAGGTCCGTAAACTAACTTATATGAAAAATATATAAGAAAAAAGAACACAAAAACATTTAAAACTAGATTTGCAATTGCAAGCAATAGCTGATGTCGCCCCTGACTGCCGATTCGATGATTCCAGTTTGTTCGCAGCAGCAGAATCTACCTAGAAATCAAATTTCGTTGAAATCGGACAAAGTTGAATTTTTACATATTTCGGCGGCCATCTTGGAAAAGGCGGCCATGTTGAAAAAACATTTTCCATGCATACCCTCCTCCAGATAGTGATCCAACATTGTACCAAATATGAATGAATTCCATTGAAACATGATTGAGAAAATTTCAATTTTTGTTAAAATTGGACGAATTTCGAATTTTTCGTATTTTGGTAGCCATCATGAAAATAGCGGCCACTTTGAAAAAAAAAATTACTTGCGTGCACCCCTCCAGATAGTGTTCCAACTTTGTACCAAGTATGACTTATTTCTGTCCAGACTACGTCTGGGGCGACATAATAAAGCGCAATGGAACAAATAATTAAGGTAGTTCGAGCCTAATGAAAATTTCAGACAAATTTTTTATTTCAAGATATTTTGTAGGTCTTAGTCGATTGTTTCAAAAAATAAAATAAAAATGATATGTCATCTTTTTCTGTTATCAGGCTTTGAAAATCAGACCAAACTCGGTATATTTCGGCAATATTTACAAAGAATATATAGGGAACTGTGAGAACATGTTTATTGTTTAGCTTTCATACGAAATAAATATCAGATAGATTTTTTTTTACTTTTTGATATTTCAGAGGCATACTTTTCAGCTATATGTTGAGCTGAAAAAATCTATATGTCACCGTTTGATTAAGAGAGATATTTTACATAGTTTACGAAATAGACAATATTTACGGGAAAAGGGAGCTAATTCGCGGGAAAGTGTATGTCAGTCTATTATGACGTCACAATGTAAAGGTCAAATAAGGAATATTCCGGCATGAAAATCAAGTCAATCCCGCATCCGACTTGTGTTTCGTTAATGCGCCAATCGAATGCGCCGTGTATTAGTGTCGATCCACCTTAAATAATTATCGAATAAAAATTTAAGAAATCTTCAATCTTTATTTACCATTGGCATTGGATGAAAAACAAAATGTTTTATTAAAATTAAAGGGGACGGTGTTTGATATTGGTTATTGGACCAGGTCATCATATCAAGTCGTGTTAGTCATCGAGCAAAATGAAAATATCGTGATAACAACTGATTTGAATAGCAATCTCCTTTGTGAAAATAATAATAAGGCACGGACCATTTGATTTTCGGGGGG
>MJUU01000604.1:0-14605 GCA_002080025.1 Modiolus philippinarum | reverse complement strand
GTCGGGTTACGTCGAGTTTCGTCAGAATGTGAAATATCTCTAATATGACTCAATAATTCAGAGGGGCTCAGCATAGTTTGATCTTGAATTTGTTAATTTGTTAATTATTTGTTGCAGTTTTGTCAATAGAAACCAATGCCAATACACTTCTCATTTTCATAATTGTTTTTGAAGTTAATAAATCGACACAAGCGCTATCAAGAAGATCTGCCAGTCTTTATCTGAGAACAAATACTGGCAGGATTATGAAAACCAGTTACATATTATCCTTAGTAAAGCCTGTTTTTGACTTCAAGAATAGCGATACATGATTCGTATTTTTAATCCATTTGAGAATGACATTTAGATTGAATGATTTTGAAGCAAAAGGGTTATCACTCTTACAATGTGTAAGTACTGATACTATCATACCCTGTCACCATACAATAGATACGGATTTAATCAATGGGATTATTATACTGTAAACGTAGACATTTTCGCGTTTGGGTTATTTTCTCTATATAAGCGAACAAGAAAAATCTGCGAAAATTACACCCGCACGAATAGTTTGATTTTGAAGTGACGTATGTAAGAGCAATGCTTTTGTCTAATATGAAAGGCCTTGAATACAAAAATAATCTCCTCGCGAAATGTCTGGCAAACATAATCGCAAAAATTTGCGAAAAACGTTTACAGTATATCATTCAGTATCACCAAACAGTGTTGTATCTATTGCGTTCATTTGTTTGTAATATATCTTTCTTCTTACAAATTGGTCAATCAAAAATATCAATAACTTTGTTTCAACTGTCACTTTTTTAATGATACATGATAATGCATTTGTCATATTTTAACTTTACGAAACGCGACAATCTATTTTTTCTTAGATTCCATTAATCGAGAACACTCATTGAACACAACATACAAAAATAGAAAATTAATTATTATCAGTGCTGTACTGCATTTTTAGGATAATGAACTTTCATTAATGCAGTAATTTATCACTCGTTTGGTGTTTGCAACAGTCATTGTTTCAATTTCAAATACAAACATACCATGTGTCTCCTCTGAATAACGTAAATGCACCACTATTAATAACGACCTGGATTAAAGTGGAAAATAAATTATAATTACATATTGACATGTTGTTTCAGAAGGTTTAATTAGGTTTTGTTGGAGGTATTCACTAGGGACCTGTCTTATATCCGACTACATTTATTGTAAATTTCATTCATAACCATTGGCCAAACGTCAATATTACATCGGTAACCTGTTTTCAATACATGTATAATTTGAAGTAGTGTCTTATGAAATTTGATTTACTATGGTAACCACTATGATGACATTCCATTTGGACAGTGAACTAATTCTTATTACAATAAATAGGTTCTTGTGACAAAGGTAATTCTTATTATGTGTCTCGGAGGATATCTGTTGTCTATTTTTGAAATGCCAATTATGCTCACATGCATCCCTGAGGGAGGATATTTTCTTCTGACAGATTCTCTACATGTTTGATGGAAAAACCAAAGAGGAAAACATAGGTTTACCACATAAGTTTAAATTGTCCTTTTAACTTTGTGGTAACAATAAGGGTGAGAAAATTATAATGTATTAAATTCAATCTTTTTTATATTTTACCCGATTTCGAAAAGCAACATTGATCACTGTTTACAGCCCAAATTTCAGATTCAAAATTAAAATTTGGTGCCAGATTCAACAGTTCATTATCATACAACAGCAACAGATCACCAAATGATGCCGCAGTTAAAGATGCTCTTAATGTATACTTAATTGTGATAAGGCATACTCAACAAGTGAGGTTATGCTGATTTGAATTTTTTTTCAAGGTTTATTAGAATTTCTCTCTTCATCTGAATTTTACTTCTGTGACGGTGTTTTTTACATTCAATCGCAAATAAACGCGATTAAATACATCTATAAAGGGTGAAAAAAATACTCGTATATGGCATTAGGGAACTAGAGGCTCAGAGACTGAGCCTGCATCGTTCACCTGACAAAATGCTTCTATACCATTAATCTGCACTGAAGAGACATAAATTGTCGAAATGCGCATATGCAGAATCAAAATTCACAGTAACTTCGGTATTTAGTTATTTCTATACCATGTATGTCAAAAAAAATGATGTTTATTACCAATGGGGTCTAATGTTTAACTATGTTCTCCATTAGCACCCGTGTTTTTTTCTGTTCCTATTAAAATAATAATTTTTGCAAAGGACCTTTTATACATTTAGTTAAAATTGCTTGAACAGTTTCAGAGAAGATGATGAAAAGGATGGTTTTCTCATACCGGGCTCCAATGTTAAACTATGTTCTGCACTGGTGGCCATTTTTTTTATCGCATCTAAATGAAATGAGCAATTTTCGTAAAGTACCTTTAGTACATCATTCCTGTTGGTTGAATTTGTTTCAGTGGTTTTAGAGGAGAAGATGAAAATGTGATTTTCCATCTGGTCCAATGTTAAACTGTGTTCCGTGCTGGCGGCCATGTTTTTTTTTGTTGGATCAAAGCAAAATGAGCAATCTTTGTTAAGGACCTTTAGTACATCATTCCTGTAAAGTATTGCTGAATTTGCTTGAGTGGTTTCAGAGGAGAAGATGAAATGGGATTTCCCCTTAGGGTCCAATGTTAAACTATGTTCCGTGCTGGCGGCCATGTTTTTTATTGGATCAGAACCAAATGAGCATTCTTTGAAAAGGACCTTTAGTACATCATTCCTGTAAAGATTGGGTTTTGATAATGATGTTAATGATTACCCTGGACGATTTAAAAAGATCTTTATAAGCTTGATAATTTTGACTATCCAACTCCAATAGTGGACTGTTTATGTCCGTATATTTAGTTCTTTCAGTTTCATTTTTCACAATTGACTCAGTCCTGTTGCCAACTGAATTTTACTGTTGTTACGATTGTTTTTTGATTTATCACATTGGCTATAGGGGGAGGTTTGGGCCCAATAAAACTAGTTTAACGTTGGGTGTTGGGTTTCCTGGCCGTTCATTGAAGATCTTATGGTGGCTTTGGGTTGTTATTACTCCCCTTTTGGTTGTTGTTTCTTTGACACATTCCCCGTTTCCCTTCCCTTCTTTTTCTATTTCCCCAAAAGTAATTCCACATCTCCGCCATGGGAATCCTTCGTTATTTCTGTAATATATACAACGATTTTGTCTACAGTGCAAATTCACTGTCTCAAAAAAACTCATATGACAAGGTAGGATTCAATCATTGTTGCGATTTCCACTAGAGCAGTGAAATAGTCGTCACCATATTTTGACATATCGTTCTAATGTTTCCATCTCTTAAATGAAAATGTACCTTATTCAGTAGTTCAATAGATCCATATTTTTTTTTAATTTGAAAAACCTGACTTAATAGCGGGTTTCCATTGCCATTGTGACGGTTTTCATGCATGAAGCAGATCTAGCTCACCGTTCCGAGGTACCTGACGAGTCCCAAGTTGGTTAACACTGCTAAGTGCCGCATTTTTTGTGATGCCCATGTTCGTTCTTTCTGTTTGTAATTTCTATTTGTTTGGTTTTCGTCCTTTGTGTGACCGCTATAATAGCTGTCATTTTTAGAAGACAAAAATACAATTGAACTTCGATAGATTTAAATTTGAACAAACGTGCAAGAAAAAGGGTACGAGATATTCACTATGTTCGAGTTATTGCAGTTCAACTGAATATTATCAACCCCTTGATTAACAACAAATCTTATTGACTGAGACAGACTGGAGTTAACATATGTGTTACGGTCTCATGTTCATTTATTCCATATCCTTTCGTAAAATATTTAATACAGGAGTTTGTCTTTTAATGCAATATGGAGTTGGTAAAAATATTCCCCATGTTAGCGATGTATGCTCTTTATTTTTCTTAGATATGGTGTACTTGTACATTAGATAATATTTCATGGGTACACTTTGTTCAATTACTATTATCTTAATTTACGTATATTTTAAAATCTAAGGTTTAACTCCCTCCATCGTAGTTTTAGTTTTAATTTCCAAAATGGCTATACAGCTCATTAATATTGTTGCAGCTGGAGTTAACATATGTGTTGTGGTCTCATGTTCATTTACTCCATATCTTTTCGTAAAATATTTCGCACTCTAGTAGCTGTTCAGCTATACAAAATATGCAACAAATATATTTGTTGATTTAAACTTATTTTATTATCAAAGACAAAAGATTAGGCACAAGTTATACAACTTATCATAACCTTTTCTTCTTTTTGTTAATCTATGGTAGTTGGATGTGAACTTTTCATGGTTATCTGCTTCACTGGGGTCCAAGTGCAACGCGAGACTTTCCTTCCTATGTGAATGGCATTTCATTTGTATAGATGCGACTCAGTTAAATTCCTTATTTACCTAAATGTGCACCTTATTGCAATCAATTTGTTATCGACTTCAATCAGGCACTTTATTGAGTCGTATCTATAAACATTCAATGCCATTGACGTAAATTAGGAAATTCTTGCATCGCACTTCGGCCCATGTGGGCTATATTTGGTGTTCGTTTAACCTTGCGTGATAGGAAAATAGATGTCAGTACTCGTTAAACAATTATCCTTTCTGTTTGTAAGAACATTACAATGATGCTTCGTGATAATATTTTATTGGAATATATATTTGAAACGCATGATAATCCTATGATTATTTAGGTTTACGTATTCCTGTTCATCCATTAGGAATTTGTTCTGGTCGGTTTTTAATATGAAAATACGACCACTTCAAAGAGAGAAAGTCATCTTAATATCCGCGATGTTAATTCATTTTCAAATGAAATGCAACCTTTAATTACTAGTGATCCTATTTAGACACAAAGGACCTTACTATACTAATAAGCAATTAGGTCAAAAAGCAAATTGAAAATATAACAATAGAATTAGTTCACCGACTCTTATAACAAATTTTACACAAAATAAAGATGTGTTTCTTCTTTCTTTATTCTTTAAACTTTTTGGTCCAAATCTAATCCTGATAATATTAATGCAAATAAACAGATCTCTTTTGATCAAATGGCTCCATTGTAAATTACTAGTTCTCATTCAGTGGCTAACCTGCAACATTCAGTGGCTAACCTGCAGCCATATTTTCAAGAGTTGGAACTGCTTATATCATGACAACTAAGATAGATGAGTGGCTTCCCGCCACTTTTATACAGTTGTCCAGATAAAAAAAATCTTTTCTTAGAGCTGGAAAACCTTACTCCGTCAAGGACCCTACCTGTCACAGGAATAAATACTAAGGATAGCATAACTAACATGCCTTGATCGACAAAATATTTGTCGAATTTGCTGGGTTTGTATTTCAACAGAAACTTGACATTCCAATGGGCACCATATGTGCATCCTACTTACCAACAACTAATTTTTCAATTAGAGCATTCACCTAATATATCCACGTCAATTGGAAACGAAAAGACATTGAAAAACATAAAATAAACTTAAAAAACCAGATGTTTATAATAAATCAGAATACTCCTCAAAGTACATGTGGAGGAATGATTGAAATTAACACTTCGTAAATAAAAATTTGGAAGATCTGTAAAATGTAATAGTCTTACAATCTACGATTGACATGTTTAAATTTGACTAGATCTATAGCATTGAGTCGTTTATCGAAGCTATCGGACTTAAATTGTTCCTGGCTGCCATTTAAATCTGGACATATTTCTGGCATGGGGAATGAAACATGCCTCGATTACAGATCCTATACCGGTGTTATTCCCCAAGAAGTTCATGAGAAAATTTCTATTTTACTTCTATAAATTGTATCTTTTAAATTGAATTTAAGGTAGATACACGCTGTTGCTCTGCGCAATTCAATTTTACATTCAAAAACTAAGAGTCGGATACGGGTTAGATTTTACTCTCGGACCGAAACAGTAATTTTGAAAGTTTTTCCATTGTGACGTCATAATTGTCTGACATATTTTGTCCATCTTGTCGCAAATTACTTCCCTTTTCCCGTAAATAATGTTTAATCTGAACACTTTGTAAGATATTTTTGTTAAAGGCATTGGTGACATATCCATATTTTTCAAAGAAATCAATATATCATATCATAGACTATCTATATACAAAAATATATAGAATTCTCATGGATCAAAGTAAGCTGAAAATTACCTTTGCATATTTTTCCTATGTACACTTATGTGAAAAATGACTGAAAATGAGCAAACTATGACCTCAATTCTAGAAAAAAACAAGCACGTTGACCGATACTTTTTATTACATTTTTTGGGTTTGGTATGATAACAACAAAAATACCGAAGTTACTGTTAACTTGTTTTCTGCAAATGCGCATTTCGACAACTTATGTCTCATCAGTGCAGATAAAACCAAATTATTTGGAAGTTTTGACTGGTTCTTCAAATGAGCAGTGTTATAGCAAAATCTCATGGATATGATTATAAGTATCTATGTACCTTAAAACTTTAATATCGGTATACGATGATGGTATGTCAGAAAAAAATTACAATGACCAATAGAACATACATACCACTCTCATTACAACATTTTCATTCGCAATTTCAAATCCACAGTTCCCAAGGACAAATTTATGCCGATAATATAAAAAGTAGACTAAGTGAGCAATATGAAAAATATGACATCTAAAACATTGATAGTCAATTCATGTATTTGCTACAGATGTTGTAATAAAGGTTGTAAACAAAACAACTAGAACTTTCTTCTTGATTAGCAATCATTAAATGGTATCATGCAATCATTAAATGGTATCATGCCGAAATAGACTATCTCACTGTCATGCTTTACAATTTAGATCTGAGATAGGGACAAATTGCTTAAAGCATGTTGTTTTTTCATAGTTTTTCAAATTTTGAAAGTTAAAGTTGTGCATAACTTATGAATGAGTTTTTGAAGAGGCATTAACATTATTCCCGCCATGTAAAAAACTGTAATAGGAAACACTTATAATGGCTGAAAATTACAATTACATGCCACAATTTTCCAGGGAACTACACAGGAAAAACACAACTATGCACCGTCTTCTTAGAAGATAGTATTTACTTTTATCATGGATTATCACGACTCCAAGTAAAGCACAATTCGAAATTCAGAATAAATTATTTCAATTTATTATTGTCAATTGTTGGTGTAGAATAAATTTCTCTTGAAGTTGTTAGCACACACCAAATAACATCAAAATCATTTTAGATACATTTTTAGATACACTTAAGGTCTTTGTAGTTTCTTGCCATCTAGACTTTTTAAAGTTATTTCAAAGTAACATGATGAAAGACACCACAAAGTGGAGCATGCTTAACAGAGATATTCTTACTTTGTCATCAAAATTTTCATAGCATTAAATTATGCAAAAGTATAAGATTTCCAACATTTAAAATCCAAATTAATTTTCTAATATTTCATAATTGATCTTAAAATAGGAAATGGATAATTGAAAAATTTGGAATTTAGCTGGAATAGAGAGGCAATTTTGCTTTACGTGATTCAAAAGATATTAATCTTTCAGTTTTAATAAATCGGAAATTTTGCAAACTATTAATCGTCATTTCAATGTAAAGTTTTGATTTTATAGATTATGACTATTCACCAATCTACCTGATCCATCCAACAGCTACAGAGGAAGCCTTAGACTTGATATTTCTACCTTAATTACACCTTATGTAGAAATATAGAATCCACAACAGCATCGAGTGAGAAATGACATTTCTACACTAGAGATAGTTAAATTTTCAATTTTTTTAAACGCGAGGCTTGCCGAGCGTTTAAAATATTTGAAAAATTTAACTATCGAGAATGTAGAAATGTCATTTCTCACGAGATACAGTTGTGGATTTTATTTCTGTAATGATTTCAAGGTGTTTTTTGGACAAAAATACAACCCCCTTTTCTGATGATACGAAATAATTGAGTCCTTTGAGCTTGACGTCATCAGGCATGGTCGCCTTTTTTCATGACGTCCCAATGGTAAAGTGGGAAAACAGCAAACAAATTTCACGTCATAATTGAATTTCATCCAATCACTTTCCGAGAACAACATTCTCTAGAGAGGAGAATAATAGGATCTTGCATAAGGTCAGATAAAAGATCGGAATTTCTCACTTTTTAGACAGGACAGTTCCTATGATTTTCTTGTCTTGTACCCCCTGGTACAAGACAAAAATTACCAGGCAACGTATTCTGACGTCATTGACGTCGCTTAGGAACGTCGGATGTCAAGTGCGACTTGGTTGTAAATAAATCGTAGTTTGTGATTACAAAAGTGAGAAAATAAATCAAACACCGTTGAAAATGCAAGATTTAGATATCTCAAACACCCTCGGTTAAGATTTCAATGGTTCTGTGACTCGGCAAGCCTCGTCAGAGAAATATTAAAATTTTACCCTTGGGTGTCTGAGATTTCTTGATCTTGCCTTTTCACCGGTGTTAAAATATATATATGTTACATATAATCTTTCACAAGTGTAAGAAATTCCGTCTTTTCTCTAGTGGAGCGTAGCGAAACGAAAGGAAAAGACGTTGAATTTATTACACGAGTGGAAGATATCCCGATCTTTAATTTTGATCTTATGCAAGATCCTATTTCTTCCGTCAAAAGCGAAAAGAAACTTCTAGTAACCTTTACTGTATAAACAACGTTGTCGCCATTTGAGTATTCTTTACATTGTGACGTCAGATGTTTTATGACGTTAAGTCATGGTTACGATTGTTTTATCATTAAAATCAACACGTCTGGTTGGTCATTTACCGGTGAGATATGAGGTCGCGTGCATCGATCTCACATGGGTCATCTCTCACTGTAAACCACCATTTACGAAAGAAATGTATCTCTCCAACTGTTCAGGAAACGTGAAAACAGGACAGAAATATGAGAAAGCTGCATTCTGAATAGTTAAAAGACGGTGTATTTTTTTGGCAAATACCCTTCATTGTGGTATTTGTCCCGGAGTCATCTGTGCGCTCTAATGATGGAGACATTCGGTGTAATTTATTAAACAGATAAATCATGAACGTTGGGGTTTTTGCCAAAATACAAGTCTTGTGTCTTAATTTCCTTCGCTTTTCAGGCTCGGGAAATTTTACCACCAAGCGACTTGTATTTTTGGCAAATACCCCTCCTTATCATGATGTATCTGTTTAACAGTTTTCTAGGTCTTGGATTTTGCAATTGTTTACTTTTATCTGTCTAAAACAACGGCAGTAGAATACCGAAGGAAAAAAAGCACAAGATTACATAAATCAAAGTCCAGAGACAAGGCAAAAGCAAGAACACCAGAAACCTGACCAAAGACACCACATGCCCACAAAACACACGAACACTACATATACAACACAATAAATTTAAAACACTAACAGTGTGAACTCTAAAAAAAATTAGAGTGACATCAGGTACTCCGGAAGAGTAAGCATGTCCTGCTCTGTATACAGCACTTGTATCTTTTTTTTTATTCAGTTGACTGCAATTCCATTCTTTCTTTTTATTCCAATAAGCCTTTTATGATTTTGATTTATATTTGATATTAATGAATTTATTTTTGTGTGAATGACTCCGCGCCATTTAAATTTGTTATTCGATATCTTCTGTTAACAACGGAAGGATATGAAGTAAATGCAAATGAGGTAAAGTCTCTTCAAATACATAGTAAAACCAAGCAATGAAACAACGCCTTTATTGTTCTTCTTCATCTGGAAGTCGCCATGGGACCTTCAACAATTAGCTGTGCTCATACCTCACAGTAAGTTCTGGACGGCTCCTAGTTAGAGTGGAATCCAATGCTAATTGTGGAAAAACACCACATCAATACCTGTCGTTATCCATAGATGCGGCGTTTTCAACAAACATGAAGTTAACTATCCAAGTGTTCTAACCGCTGTCATCCGTTGGCCGACAAACGACTCATAGAAGACAATGACAACATATAAACAACCACAGTCAAGTCAGTTGCAAGAAATTTGGCATAATGAAATAGTGAGGGCAGAATGATCAGAATAATGTTTGGAAATTACAAAAAAAAGTAAAATTCCAAAATTTAAAAATATGATACATTGTAGTGTATCTATATGAGATATCAAGTACATCATAACTGAAATATATAGATAGTAATCTTTTTACGGATTCCAACAGACTATCGCAATTCCAATGGGCACAAACTGTACAGTAGTATCAAAAGGCCGATTCTACACCACCCATGCAAAATCCTGCATAAAAATCCATACCTCGAGGGCAAAATGCAAACGGAAGGCATTCCTATTGAGCATAGGGTAAATACAAGAATGGCATATGTATTCGGTGATAGACAAGTCGTCCCACAGGACACCTTAAAGAGAGGTGTGCCTACGTCCTAAATTGAAATAAATAAAGATATCACATCCAGAAGAAATAAGATGGATCAGTTCCAGGATTTCTTTCTGGAGAATGAAGATAGCACCCCCACCCCCACTACCTTCAAAAGGCAGCATCAGTGCTGCAATGCCCCCAAACTGGTGCAGATGGATGAGCGCATCCAGCAGTGTCAAAATTGTGGGATGGAGGAAGTCCAGCGATTTGAGCATCAACCAAGGGAGCATTAGACCACTTGCGGCTACCCACTCAAGAGGAAGAAAGGGCAGTTCTGCAAGAGCAAGCCCGGGAAGGATGGTCTCTGCTGGAGACATGGGCAACCACGCGAGACGGAAGAAGAAGAGATCATCCCCGTCGAGGGTAAGATAGTGGTTGAAGAGACCATGAAGACCCTCCGTCAAATAGCTAAGGATGAGGGCCTGAGGGGATATAGCAGGAAAAGTAAAGAGGCCTTGGTGAAGCTCATCGAGGAGAAAACCACCCGTAAATTTACCCATAAGGAAGTCTTCAGCAAGAATCAGCGGAAAGCACTCGCTAAGAATCGTGTCCTCACCAAGTACTCTCACCTCAAGAGGGATCATCTCTTTCAGCTGGTCGAAGAAGATATCAGAAATGCCCCAGTCGAGGATGAGGTCAAGATCACTGATAAGCGGGAAGCCTTGGGTGGGGTATTTGGCACGGTCGTTATTGAACCCTTGAGGCTGCACGACGTGATCACATATTTCAAAGTAAGTCGGATCACGATCTCCACCACCATCTCAGATGCTCTCACCCAGAAGAAGGGGTTGAAAGTGGAAATAATCCTCCACGTGGAGATGGTGAAGACCAACCCCGCGACCGGTGAAAATACCTACGTCTATCCAACATTCCGATCGAGCTTGAGGGTAATCACGGAGTCATCCGACCTCGAATCGGAGATTGATTCCATGACGGAGAAGATCAAGGATAGTATGAACAAGTTCATGCGTGAAGGGAGCGGATGGACTTTCGGGAAAGTTGAGAAGCTAGAAATCCACCTCAACAAATTTAAGCCTCTCAAGGGCAGATCCTTCTTACCAACCCCATCGTTTCTCGCGAAAAAGAAGGCGATCATCAATGTGAAAAATGAAGATGATCGCTGCTTCCAGTGGGCAGTGCTGGCGGCCCTTCATCATAAAGAAGTAGATGGCAATCATGCCTACCGCGTATCTCAGTACAAGAAATGGGAAGATGAGCTAAAATTCGAAGGCATTGACTTCCCAGTCTCGCTCAAGGCGATCGATAAGTTCGAGAGGCAGAATCCCTCCATCAACATCAATGTCTATGACTTCGATGGCGTCAAGAAGGGTGAGGATGGAGAAGAGGATATTCAGATCGGTCCCCTCAGGATATCTAAGAATACAGGCCCCACCCACGTAGATCTCCTCTTCCTGAAGCACGAAGAAAAGCAGCATTACTGCTGGATCAAGAGCCTCTCACGACTCTTGAGCTCCCAGGAGACGGGGCACGGTCATGAGCTTTTCTTCTGCCCCAGATGCCTAAACCATTTTTCCAGGCAAGATATCTTGGACAAGCACATGGAATATTGCAGTCAGAAAGAGGCCGTCAGGATCGAGATGCCAGAAGAAGGGACCACCTTAGCCTTCTGCAACCACGAAAAGATGATGAGAGTCCCCTTCGCGATTTACGCGGATTTCGAGTGCTTTACGGAGAAGCTCAGCACCTGTCAGCCACTCCTACACGAAGGCCTACCAGCTTCAGCGACCATCAGGCTTTTGCTATTACGTGAAGTACGCTCATGGAGACTACAAAGATCGGGTCATCTATTGCGGTGAGGATGCAGCCAAGAAATTCGTGGAGTGTGTGGAGAAGGAAGTGGAAGCCATCGGTAAGCTATACAAGGAGAATAAGCCCATGGAGATGACCGATGAGGACAAGGAAAGCTTTGAAGAAAGCACGCACTGCCACATTTGTGGGGACGAAATGGGATTGGATAAGGTTCGGGATCACGACCATCTTACTGGGAAATATCGAGGCGCAGCACACAGCAAGTGTAATCTAGACTTTCAGCTCCCAAAGCACGTCCCCATCTTCTTCCACAACTTGAGCGGGTATGATTCCCACATCTTCGTCAAGGAGCTTGGATTCTCTGAGGGTAAGATCAAATGCATCCCCAATACTGATGAGAAATATATCAGCGTCTCCAAGAAGGTGGGAGATCTGGAAATGAGATTCGTCGATTCGCTACGCTTCATGTCTTCCTCACTGGATGTGCTAGCTAAGGATGTCACCCCTGAGAAATTCAAGACTGTGAAAGCAAGATTTGGAGATAATTATGAGCTAATGATTCGAAAGGGGGTATTTCCCTACGATTATATGGATGGTCCAGCCAAGCTGGAAGAGGCTCAGCTCCCACCTAAAGGAGCCTTCTATAGCACACTTTACGATGCAAACACTACCGATGAGGACTATGCGCACGCTAAGAAGGTTTGGGAGACTTTTGAATGCAAGACCATGCAAGATTATCACGATCTTTACCTGGAAACTGACGTTTAACTGCTCATCGATATCTTTGAGGATTTCAGGGATAGTAGCTTGGAACGCTATGAGCTCGATCCCGCTCATAATTACACATCACCAGGATTGGCTTACGATGCCACTCTCAAAATCACCGGGCAAAGATTGGAGCTTCTTTCCGATCCAGATATGCTCCTGATGTTTGAGAGAGCGACCCGAGGAGGTATCGCCATGATCTCCCACCGTTATGCTAAGGCTAATAATCCCTACATGACCGACTACGATATCACCAAGGCAACAAAGTACATCCAATACGTCGATGCGAATAATCTCTACGCGTGGGCCATGTCTCAACCCCTTCCCACAGGAGACTTTAGGTGGGTGGAGCCAGAGGAGATCGATGAGATTCTCAGCTATCCCGACGATCACGAATATGGGGCCATGATAGAATGTGATCTAGAATATCCAGAGGATCTTCACGATGAGCACAACGACTACCCTCTTGCACCAGAGAACATGGAGATTAACAAAGTTCGCAAGCTCGTGCCTCATCTAGGCAAGCGTGAAAAATATACCCTCCACTACCGGAATCTCAAGATGTATCTGGATATGGGCATGAAGATGGTGAAGTGCCATAGGATCATTAAATTCCAGCAATCCCCATGGCTCAAGCAGTATATGGATTTGAACACTGCTCTTCGTGCTAAGGCTAAGACCGACTCCCAAAAGAACTTTTTTAAAATTATGAACGTTGCCGTCTTCGGCAAGACGATGGAGAATATTAGGAAGCGTGTCGATGTTAGACTGGTCACCACCGAGAAGCAGGCGCTGAAGCTCGTGGCCAAACCTAATTTCGATCGTAGGGTGGTCTTCACCATCTAGCAGCCGTCCATATGAAGAAGACCAAGCTCACATTCGATAAGCCAGTCTACCTAGGAGCCTGCATCTTAGATATTTCAAAGCTTCTCATGTATGACTTCCACTATGGATTCATGAGGAAGACGTACGGTGATAAGGCCCAGCTTCTCTTCACCGATACCGACAGCTTAGCCTACGAGATTCAGACCGATGATTTTTACAAGGACATCACCCCACACGTGCAGGAAAAATTCGATACGTCCAACTATCCGGACGAGCATCCCTCTGGAATGCCCACCGGCGTGAATAAGAAGATGCTCGGAAAATTTAAGGACGAGTGCGCTGGCAAGGCTATGACTGAATTCGTGGGGCTCCGAGCGAAGCTATACGCTTTCAAGGTGGATGATGGCGAGATCACCAAGAAGGCCAAGGGAGTCACCAAGAGCACCATCAAGCGCAGCATCGCCTTCGACGACTACAAGCGATGCCTCACCACCCAGCAAGAAATCCATCGTCCAATGAATATCATCCGGAGCCATCTCCATCAGATCTACGCCGAGCAGATCAACAAGATCGCGCTCTCCGCCAAAGACGACAAGCGTCACATCCTCCCCGATGGCATCAGCACCCTTGCCCACGGACACTACAAAATTGAAAAGACCTTAGACACAATGATTTCATAAACTGTAATCATGATGACCTTACAAGATGTGTGTTTGCGGAATATCGTTGTGGCGGAAATTCCAATGGACGGTTTGCCCTGGATACTACGCTTGGTCTCCTGCAGGTCCCTAGCAAGCGCCTCATGCTGCTTAGGATCGGTGATTTTGATGAAGGTCATTTTATTTATAGCATCGCGAACGCTATAGGGCGTTGGGAGGCGATGGATCGAACGCTGTGGGGCGATGGATCGA
>MJUU01000603.1:5305-23024 GCA_002080025.1 Modiolus philippinarum | reverse complement strand
TCGAATAAGTAAATGAATATCGAAAAAGTAAATGAATGTAAAAATGAAAATTTCCGAATAAGTAAATGAATATCGAAAAAGTAAATGAATGTCAAAATGACTTTTTTCGAATAAGTAAATGAATATCGAAAAAGTAAATGAATGTCAAAATGACTTTTTCGAATGAATAAATGAATATTGAAAAAGTAAATGAATGTAAACATGAAAATTTCCGAATAAGTAAATGAAAATCGAATAAGTAAAAGAATATCAAAAAAGTAAATGAATGTCAAAATGAAAATGTCCGAATAAGTAAATGAAAATCGAATAAGTAAATGAATGTCAAAATGAAATTTCCGAATAAGTAAATGAAAATCGAATAACTAAATGAATATCGAAAAAGTAAATGAATGTCAAAATGAATTTTTTCGAATAAGTAAATGAATATCGAAAAAGTAAATGAATGTCAAAATGACTTTTTTCGAATAAGTAAATGAATATCGAAAAAGTAAATGAATGTCAAAATGACTTTTTTCGAATAAGTAAATGAATATCGAAAAAGGAAATGAATGTCAAAATGACTTTTTCCGAATAAGTAAATGAAAACCGAAAAAGTAAATGAATGTCAAAGTGAAAATTTCCGAATAAGTAAATGAAAATCGAATAAGTAAATGAATATCGAAAAAGTAAATGAATGTCAAAATGACTTTTTTCGAATAAGTAAATGAATATCGAAAAAGTAAATGAATGTCAAAATGACATTTTTCGAATAAGTAAATGAATATCGAAAAAGTAAATGAATGTCAAAATGAAAATTTCCGAATAAGTAAATGAAAATCGAATAAGTAAATGAATATCGAAAAAGTAAATGAATGTCAAAATGACTTTTTTCGAATAAGTAAATGAATATCGAAAAAGTAAATGAATGTGAAAATGAAAATTTCCGAATAAGTAAATGAAAATCGAATAAGTAGATGAATATCGAAAAAGTAAATGAATGGCAAAATGACTTTTTTTCGAATAAGTAAATGAATATCGAAAAAGTAAATGAATGTCTAAATGAAAATTTCCGAATAAGTAAATGAAAATCGAATAAGTAGATGAATATCGAAAAAGTAAATGAATGGCAAAATGACCTTTTTTCGAATAAGTAAATGAATATCGAAAAAGTAAATGAATGTCTAAATGAAAATTTCCGAATAAGTAAATGAAAATCGAATAAGTAAATGAATATCGAAAAAGTGAATGAATGCCAAATTGACTTTTTTCGAAGAAGAACATGAATATCGAAAAAGTAAATGAATGTGAAAATGACTTTTTTCGAATAAGTAAATGAATATCGGAAAAGTAAATGAATGTCAAAATGAAATTTCCGAATAAGTAAAAGAAAATCGAATAAGTAAATGAATATCGAAAAAGTAAATGAATGTCAAAATGACTTTTTTTGAATGAATAAATGAATATCGAAAAAGTAAATAAATGTAAAAAAGAAAATTTCCGAATAAGTAAATGAAAATCGAATAAGTAAATGAATATCGAAAAAGTAAATGAATGTCAAAATGAAAATTTCCGAATAAGTAAATGAAAATCGAATAAGTAAATGAATATGAAAAAAGTAAATGAATGTCAAAATGACTTTTTTCGAATAAGTAAATGAATATCGAAAAAGTAAATGAATGGCAAAATGAAAATTTCCGAATAAATAAATGAAAATCGAAAAAGTAAATGAATGTCAAAATGAAAATTTCCGAATAAGTAAATGAAAATCGAATAAGTAAATGAATATCGAAAAAGGAAATGAATGTCAAAATGACTTTTTTCGAATAAGTAAATGAATATCGAAAAAGTAAATGAATGTCAAAATGACATTTTTCGAATAAGTAAATGAATATCGAAAAAGTAAATGAATATCGAAAAAGTAAATGAATGTTAAAATGTATTATATGGTTATACACACATTTTGGACTTAGAATAATTTTTAAATTTGAATGTCGAAAAAGGAAAAAGGAAAAAGTAGACTACTTGTCATTCGTTAAATTGTTAGCTGATTTCGGCTTTACATTTACATCATATTGGGTATTTGTTCTCTACCGATATTTAAACACCTTTGAGTTAATGGTCTTTGAAACGTTTAGATTTTATTTGCACTAAAGAGACATAAGTTGTCCAAATATGCAGAAATTAAATTCACAGTAACTTCGGTATTTAGTTATGAGACTTACCTGTGTGGATCTAGCTTTATATGTTCTTCTTTGTAAATTATAGAATGGGACTTCGGCTGGTTGAAAACCTTGTTCCGAAATCGTAACGTAGGTTCTACATGATATGTGGTATCATTTGGAATCTTAATAGTTCCTGTAAAATGTCCGTTTACTAAATAACCAAATACTCTGCTGTCTGGGTACCCTGTAATGAAAAATAAATTAAAATACTCTTTTGTCAACGGCATACATACCTCAGACTTGGCACTTGTTTCCCTTTGTATAGAGTCTACAAGTCTCGTACAATTAAGAAATTTCAAGGAACATAAAAAAAACTTTAACCCGCAAGTGGCTTTATATAAAAAAAAACATATTTGAGTGTGATGATCCTAAGTCGTCTCAAATATATACTGAATACCACAGGTTGGCCGCTTTATTACCAAGTACTTTATCCTGGGCATCACCGAGGTGTAAAAAAGGCCAACGCCTTGTAAAATCAGTACACATGTATATTTTAGTTCCCATGATTTTTTTTTATTTTTATAATTCAAAAGATTTCTTTTAAGTGAAGCACTCCCACATAAAGGCAAATAATGGCTTTTACGCAAATTGAACATACAACGAGAAATAAATAAGAATTATTGATAAAATTCAAAGAAAAATCGTGATATTTTCGGGCGCATTTAATCATTTCCAACTCTGCATTCAAGTCTAGGAATAACTAAATACCGAAGTTACTGTGAATTTACTTTCTGCATATGCGCATTTCGTCAACTTATGTCTCTTCAGTGAAGATAAAATCTAAATGTTTGGGAGACCAGAAACTCAAAGATATTAATAGAGAACAAATAACCAATTTGATCGAAATGTAAAGCCAAAATCAGCTAAGGACAGAGCTTTGCATGAACGAGATACTCCTTAGTTTTAAATAAAATTTACAAAAATTTAGATATTGTAAAATTCCAAATAATCGGCTTTTGGGTCAGCACCGAAGTAGTGACTTCTGGACTGGTGAATACCCTCGGGGACTAACAGTCCACCAGCAGTGGCATCGACCCAGTGGTTACAAATAACTAAATACCGAAGCTACTGTGAATTTACTTTCTGCATATGCGCATTTCGACAACTTATGTCTCTTCAGTGCAGATAAAATCTAAACGTTTGGAAGACCACAAACTCAAAGATATTTAAAAACTGATAGAGAACAAATAACCAATATGATCTAAATGTAAAGCCAAAATCGTTTAAAGACAGAGCTTTGCATGAGGGAAATATTTAACAGTCATAAATATATAACGATTGTACCACTGGTGTGAACATATTTTATCATAGCAATATAAGAAAGTCGTATTGGAAAATTATTCTATTTTTTATCAGCTTTAGTTATATTTATTCAACGCTTTAATCATGAACGTAAAATCATGTTTGCTTGTTTGCCGCATACAGAAATTTGAAGGTACACCAATATCGGTAGTTTGCAATACAAAATTTTTTGGGTATTTTAAAGGGGAAAACGAATGGTATTTTTGGGAGTGCATTTTAGCGCCACGTTTACTTTGGGGCGAATTTAACAAAAAGGTATTCTTTGTCTATAACATGAAGAAATGGTATTTTAAATGTTCTCTGTCGTGATGAAATTTCAGAGATTGTGTGTTAATATTGCCTCAGGCCAATATTGCTATCTTACCTTGGAACAATTTTAATGCATAAAGCATTACGTAATGATATTATATTATTTTTAAATCTTTATATATTGAGAAGAAATAAGGGGTGTTCCCAAAGTTTGGATTCAAGTTACACTGACAAGATGTAATTCATAGATATGTGGCATTATCTGCCACTTTCAAATTTTAAATGCACTTTTGTGTTCACACAGATTCTGTGAAAATTAACTTCGATAACAACACTTGCTAGAACCCTAATACGTTTGTGATTTGATTTCTGATGAATATATCTATATATGCACTCGAAACATTGCTGTTGTGACATATATTGCAACACCGCTTGTACTCTGTCCTGCGGCCTAGACCACTCGGCCATTTAGGCTATATAAATATAGCTTTCAGTAATTGGTTGATATCTCATCGTAGACTTAATCTAGGATTATAAATAAACACATGGTGTATTGGAGAAAAGCGTAAATCAGCTGCTAAGTATTCTATCTAGCAGAGAGGATTCAATGTCTTTCGAAAAGGAAATACCGCCTAACAAAGTTACCATTTTTATATAGTCGTCTGAAGTATGTGACAACTCTTCATATTATACCTGTCAAATGGATAATATCGTGACACGCTATACGGGGTTTGATAAATTAACTCCATTTACGTCTTAAATTCAGCCCAATGTTGTTAGGTCTGTATCAGCAAATTGTTTGTACTTTCCTCTCCGGGACTTGAACCATTGCTGCTGTGGCATCTAATGGCAACGCCACATGCACACTATGTTCAGCGCCTTAGACCACTCGGCCACCTAAAATAAAGAGATACCTCACCTCAACTCACCTATCCTCTTCGTGCCCGCTGGCACATAAAGTCCTGATACACTGCCTCCAGTTTATCCGGTCTCTTGCCGCCACTCTTGCCTGTGGCCAAGTGTAGTTGGTCTCTCTCTTGTTCTGTTGTTCTCCTCCAGGTTGTTTTAGGCCGTCTGACTTTCCTTCTGACCTCTATATGCTATGTTAGGGCATATAGAGCATATCCTCTTACTGTTGTCAAATTGGGGGATATGCCCAATCCATTTCCTCAGAAATTGTTGAACTAATGTTTGTTGTTCTTGTTCTTAGATGTAGTTCTTTACTTGTTATTTTTTCAGGCCATCCGACTTTGAGTATACTTCTTAGGCATCTGTTTTGAAATTTATCAAGCTTTTTCTTGTCTCTCTGTTGTTTTCCAGGTTTCACTTCCGTAGGTAAGTACTGATACAACTAAGCTGTTAAACAGTCGTATCTTTGTTTGAGTAGAAAATTTTGATGTTTTCCAAATCTTGTTTAAGCGCCAAAATTGTTGTCTAGCTTTTTCTAATCTGCATTTGATATCTTGGTCTCCTGATGTTACAATGTCTTGGTACTTTGATGACAGAAGTGCTAGATCGTCTGCAAAATCTAAGTCTTCCAGTTAAGTTGTAAATGTCCACCTTATTCCGGTTGGTTCCCTGTCTGTTTTCTTCTTCATGATGTAGTCGATGACTAGGAGGAATAGGAACCCGGAATATAGTTCAGCCCTGTTTTACTTCAGTTTTTACTCTAAACCACTCTGATTCTTCACCATCAACCAGTACCGAACACTGGAAAGTGTCATACAGTAATTTTATCATTTTGATTAATTTTTCCGGTATGCCATAGTGTTTCAAGATGGACCATAGGGTGTCTCTGTGAATGGAGTCAAATGCTTTTTCAAAATCGACATAGTTGATAAAATAACTAATACCGAAGTTACTGTGAATTTTGATTCTGCATATGCGCATTTCGACAACTTATGTCTCATCAGTGCAGATAAAATCTAAACGTTTGGAAGACCGGTGGTAAAAAGGGTGGTAAAAAGGGTGCATTCCATTCATTACACTGTTCTAGTATGTTTCTCAGTATAAACAGTTGTTCAGTGGTACTTCTTCCCCTTCTAAATCCGACATAGTTCAGCCCTGTTTTACTTCAGTTTTTACTCTAAACCACTCTGATTCTTCACCATCAACCAGTACCGAACACTGGAAAGTGTAATACAGTAATTTTATCATTTTGATTAATTTTTTCCGGTATGCCATAGTGTTTCATGATGGACCATAGGGTGTCTCTGTGAATGGAGTCAAATGCTTTTTTAAAATCGACATAGTTGATAAAATAACTTATACCGAAGTTACTGTGAATTTTGATTCTGCATATGCGCATTTTGACAACTTATGTCTCATCAGTGCAGATAAAATCTAAACGTTTGGAAGACCGGTGGTAAAAAGGGTGGTAAAAAGGGTGCATTCCATTCATTACACTGTTCTAGTATGTTTCTCAATATAAACAGTTATTCAGTGGTACTTCTTCCCCTTCTAAATCCGGCTTGTTCTTCTCGCAATTTGTCATCTATGCCATTTTGTATTCTCTAAATGATTACTCTAGAGAAGATTTTACTTGGCACTGATAGTAGGGTGATGCCCCGGTAATTGTCGCATACTGACTTGTCGCCTTTTGGGGATTTTGACCATTGATCTCTTGCTCCAGTCTTCTGGTATTTTCTCTTCATAACAAATAGCTGTAAATAGTTTTTCAAGATTCTTCACTGTTGTTGTCATGTCTGCCTTTAGAATTTCAGTTTAAGCTTTTTCATTGCTTTAATTATTTCGTTTTTTTTCTATCACACCTGTGCTTATTTCATCTATCATGTTGTTATCATTCTCTACTATTAATGGATTCTCTGGCTGAGGTCGATTTAGAACATTGTTAAAATGTTCTTTACATCACTCCTTTATGTCATTCTGGCTGCTCAGGATGTTCCCATCTGTATTTTATTGTTGATGTTTCTGTTCTCCTGTCATTACTAAGTACCCATGTAACCTCATAAACAGTTTTCATATGACCGCTGTTGGCAACTGCTTCTGTCTCTTCTATCAGATCTTCTGTCTCTTCTGTTCAATTTCTTCCATCATTTCTAAAGCGGGTCTTAATCTCTTTGTCTATTCTGCTGTATTTTGATCTAAGGTTTTCTTTCAGTCTTTCAGATCTGCTGTTTTACTTGTTCGTCAACAAGTTTCCAGGATTCTTTACCCATCCAAGGTTTATGCCCATCTTGTTTTTGCTCCAAGTATGTCCTTCGAAACTTCAATGTAGCCTTTTTCTATTGTTTCCCAAATATCCTCAACTATGTTCTAGCACTTGGAATCTATTTTTGAGTGCAATGGAGAATGCTCTCTATTTACCAGTATCTTGAAGTTTGGTGGTGTCATATTTGATTCTTCGATTCTCTATTTGTTTCTTAAATGTGTTTAATTCTGATCTTAGAACGAATGAGCTCATGATCGCTGCTTGCATCAGCTCCTCTCATTGACCTTGTGTCTAAGCATGATGTTCTATGCTGTTTTGAATAACTAAATACCGAAGTTACTGTGAATTTATAATCTGCATATGCGTATTTCGACAACTTATGTCTCTTCAGTGCAGATAAAATCTAAACGTTTGGAAGACCATAAAATCAAATATGTTAGAAAGCTGATAGAGAACAAATACCCAAATGAGCACATGGTCGATTTGGTTTTCTGTCTTTCCAATCCTTAAAAGTTGGCCTAGAGTAGTAAGAGCAAGACATTCTTTAAAATAAAAGAATACTAGTCGGTGTATGGAAAAATATATAATTAATCGTCTAAGAAGCTTCGACAAACCTGAACAGTTAGTTCTTGATAAGTATGTGAAGTGCTTATTCGAGCCTAAACTTACCATCTAAGATACCCCTATATATATGTGATGTGTCTATATGTCCATGTTGTTCTACTGTGGCATCTCTTGAAAATAATGATGCATCTGGTTCTAAAACTAGTTTAAAATACCTAAAAATAAATTATTATGAAGATTTGAAATTGTACAATAGAATTGACAAATTATTGTTATATTACAAAATCTGTTTGGACTTCTGAGAAGCATTTCACTGTTATATATCTTACCATAAATTTGTAAACAACGCTTTAATTGTTGTTCTTCATCTTGAAGTCACCATGAGGCATTCAACAAAAAGCCAACACTCCCACGTCATGAAAATCACAATTTGTTAGATGACAGATTGGATTTTCTGATATCAAGGTGCAACTTTATTACATATAATGACCTATAGCAGTTTTTTGTAAATGTTTCTCCCCTCTCAATAACAAACCTGAAAAGGTCACGTCAACGCACAAAATCTTTAATAATTACCTATTTCGGCACTGAAAATATGATAACCAACTACCAACATTTCATGATTCTATGTATATTTATATTAGATTTTTTTCCAGATAAATGAATTCTGATAATATATTAGTTGCATTCTCGCAATATTTTAATCATTTACGATGGTACATTTATATCTATTTGAGTCTTTCGTTGTGCAAATACGGTAAATTACCAGTTGAAGAAAAGAGGACAAAACATAAAATCATGGGAAAAGAATTGTTGGTATTAAAACTGAATGAAAAAAGTTTGTTAGTCATTGATAATCGTGTCATTTTTTTTTCAGTCCAATTGATTAGCATAATTGATCTTATTTAAGCCTTTTGTAGCACAAAGTTAAAATAAAAATGCTTTCAACTGTAAAAAAAGTTAAATGATAAATGTGTTTCATTGCTTCAATACTAAAAAAACCTTAACATTACACTGGCATTGAATAAACTATACTACTCAACAGAAGAAACGATACGCAGATTTTATAAAAAAAAAATAAAATTTTACTTTCTAGCAAAAAGCCATTATTCGTAGACAAAATGTATTTTTTTGCACGCAAGTATTAACATTATGCCCCATAATGTCTCTTACAATTTCTAAAAAATCTCTGGTCACGGTCAGGGTCATTATTCGGAATTTCTGTTTGCAGGCGTAAATAGTGAGTATTTCAACATTTTCTTTTTACCAAACCATCACATTTGCGAACCGGATGACTTCAAAAATGTGTTGCTATGTCGACCATGATTTCCTCGGGCCTATGTGTCATTTTCAACTACCGCTTTTACAATTGCAAAACGCGTGTTACACGATGTTAACGTTTTTGCGACGTCTCATGTGACCTGCTTTCACCTGAGTTATAATTTGATGAGGATGTTTGCTTGAGATTAACCAATACACTTTAGTTTGTTCTTCCTTTCGCATAACCATGACATATGAGGTCAAAAATCAATACCGACGGTCTGACAGCGCTAAGTCATTGTCGGCGTTGATTTTGGATTGAATGGGGCATCGAAATTTGACATTGTTTTCCACTTTTTAAAATGGCAAATTGTTAACCTGATAAAGTGTCCCAATTATTGACAGCAAACAATTTAAATCATCCATCAGTTAGCGGTGAACTCGATCATCGGGCGAAAAATTACCATTCCGGATTTTCATCGTATCCGTTTCGGAATGGATTTAAAAATGGAGCAAACAAAGGCGTTTTGGTGTTGAATGCATTAATACACTAAAATAGAATCTTTAAATTGCGAAAAACAAAAATATTAACAAAACTAACTGTGTATCGTTCCTTTTGTTGAGTAGTATATGAATTTAAATGTATCCTCTCCAAAGGAAAAAAGGTTAAGCTAACTATTCTTAATGCTTCACAAATGTCAGTACTTACTTTTTAAATGCATGGAAATTTAATCGCAAAGTTTTATCTGTAACTGATCGTTTTGACCGTAGATGTGCTTGATGAACATGGCCTGTGTTATAGTCTATTTCTTCATAATGTTCTATATAGTTGTCTAATTTCTGTTCTGTAAAAGAAGAAAGAAAAACACGTAATAAACCAATTTTTATGCTTCAAGTATACCTAAAATGGCTTAACATCTACTCAGCAGATCCATTGATTGACTTTAAATATTAACTCAGAAGATTGATTTATTTTTGTTTAGCATTAACTCAGCAGATTGATCGATTTCTGTCAAACATCTACTCAGTGGATTAAATGAATATTGTTAAACATAAAGTCAGCAGATTGATTGATTATTGTTTCACGTCTCCTCCGCAGATTGATTGATGTTTAACATTTAATTAGCAGATTGGCTGATTCACGTTAAATATAAACTCAACAGATTAATTGCTGTTTAATACTTACTCAGCAGATTGATTGATTAATGTTAAACGGCAGATTGATTGATTATTGTTTAAAATTAACTCAGTAGATTGACTGATTACTGTCCAACATCTACTCAGCAGATTGATTGGTTATTGTTTAACATAAAGTCAGCAGATTGAATGATTATTGTTTCACGTGTACTCGGCAGATTGATTGATTGTTGTGTAACATTAACTCTGCAGATTGATTGATTAATGTCAAACATAAACTCAGCCGATTGCTTGATTATTGTTAAACACAAAGTCAGAAGATTGATAAATTATTGTTTCATTATACTCGGCAGATTGATTAATTAACATTTACTTTGCAGATTGAATGATTATTGTTTAATAGAAAGTCAGCAGATTGATTGATTAATGTTAAATATTAACTCAGCAGATTGATTGATTAATCTTAAACATAAACTCAGCGGATTGATGGATTATTGTTTAAGTTAAGGTCAGTACATTGATTGGTTATTGTTTCACGTCTACTCAGCAGATGGATTGATTGTTATTAAACATTACTCAGCAGATTGATTGATTAATGTTAAACATTAACTCAGCAGATTGATTAATAAATCTTAAAAATAAACTCACCGAATTGGTGGATTATTGTTTAAGATAGAATCAATAGATTGATTGATTATTGTCTCATGTCTACTCGGAAGATTGATTGATTGTTGTTTAACATTTACTCAGCAGATTGATCGATTAATGTTAAACACAAACTCAGCAGATTGATTGAATATTCTTTGACATTTCAAGAGCAGATTAATTAGTTCGTGTTTAGCATTAACACAGCAGATTGATGAATTATTGTTTTGCATCTATTGAGGGGGATGACAGGGGGGTAGGCAATTCCCGGTTCCCTCCACCTAGACTCCCGGTTCCTTCCCGCTAGACTACCGGTTCCCGTCCCATTGACTCCCGGTTCCCTCCCCCTTATCTCCCGCTTCCCGAACCCAATTATTTTTCTACTCCCGCTTTTCCGTCTCTCTGTCTCCCAGTTTCCGCCCCTTTAACTCCCGGTTCCCTCCCCTTTAACTGCTGGTTCCCTCCCCATTAACTCCCGGTTCCCGCCCCTTTTACTCCCGGGTTCCCGATCCCCCTGTCCACCCCCTCTCTATTCTGTTGATTTAACAACTACTCAGCATTCAAGGTAGGTTGCTGTTTTCTGTATAAACATTGACACCAAAGGAAGACAATAATTCATTGTTAAGGATATTCTCTTTCAGTAGAGTCGAATTTGTAAAGAATAGTTGCCGAAAGAAAAGTCAGTACCAATCTCCTTCAAATGAAGTTCCTTTTAAAAATTAATCATATTCTTATGTTGTTATGGGACTTTAGCTGATGAAATTAGAAGATTGACATGAATAAGGGGCATCTTTTTAACTACATCATGATTTTCGAATGCTTTTCGAATTTGTTCTGATGTTGGTCTTTAAGCACCTCATTCGAGCTTAAATCATTGCCTCATGCACCTGATTCAGTTGGAAAGTGTTTCAAGATTTTTTCCCTCTTTTCTAATAATTTGACATTTCCTTAACTGTTTCCATTGAATAAATTCATCAATTTGAACATCCTGCAATACATGTCTGGGATTGAAGATGCTTGTTGCACTATATGTGTTTGATATCAGAGCGACTATTTTAACTTTAAAGTATGGATTATCTTAGAGGTAACAAGTTTTCCTCAAGTATCTAAGCCTTAGTGCATAATTTCAGTTTCGAGAATACACGACGTTTTGATTCATAAGCAGATGTAGTTTAATAGTCTGTGACGAGAAAAATCCAGGACACGTTATTACAGATTTAATAAAATGATTTTAAATATTAATTTGAAAAGGAGTAAACTCTGTGAGCATTTGATGAATACTATAGTGGACATTCATGTTCAAAAGGAAAACCAGTAATTGATATGTAGTGCAGAGTTTTGGCTGTAATGTACAAAGCAATTGACTGCGTTGGCGGCGTTGGCTAAGTTTCTAAGATATTCATAACCTTGAAAAAATATACCCCGGACAAAATTCCTAGTATGTTTTTAAGTTATCATTGTAACATAAGATGTTGCTGTTACAAGCTCTCGTCTCCACTATGTTTTTCTTACTGTAAATGGTATGTACTTAATAAATAGCTAAATACCGAAGTTACTGTGAATTTAATTTCTGCATATGCGCATTCCGACAACTTATGTCTCTTCAGTGCAGATAAAATCTAAACGTTTGGAAGACCATAAACTCAAAGATGTGTACAAACTGATAGAGAATAAATAACCAATATGATCTAAATGTAAAGCCAAAATCAGCTAAGGACAGAGCTTAAATTAAGTTGTAAGTATTGTGATATATTTTCTCTAGGATTCCCACTTTTATGCAAACCTGAAAGGAGTATTTACTTGGTAATGGTGAATGAAAGGATATAGAGTAAATGCACATGAGACAAAGTCTCTACGTATACATGATAAAAAGAAGCAAAGGAACAACGCTTTTATTGTATTTACTTGCTGAATCTTATTGTCTGACATATTTGAAAGCAAAGCCATTTTTTGTTCAATCTATCCTAGGTTTTTCCAACATATATCAATCAACTCAAAATACGCTTTTTACCATATACAAGTATTCGCGATGCACATTAAGGTAAAAAGAAGCTCTGTTAGTGCAGGTTTTGTCGATAACGTTGTAAGAAAAAGTTTAATCTGTCAGTAGCATATTACAAGCATACGATATTCTAAAATAGAACCAACAGATCTGGAAGCATCAAAAGACAAAATATTAGATCATTTAACTTTGCATTGCCGAATGTGAGGATCTATTTCGTCATGTCTACATCAGATACTGTTCTCTGTCGACCATGATATCAGATGATTCTGATGAATAATTCTTTGTAAGTTTATCTGTTTGGGACATTAGTCATCTGTGTGACGGTGCAGTCGGAATTCGATTTCTTTTGTTTCATCACTGTGAAGTAACTGAAGCGATGAAATGAATCATTCATCATGCAGAGATGTCAGTCAAGACATTTGTATACATACATTGGAAAAGAATACCGTTCTTAAAAGTAGGAACTAAAATATCTGAGACATAAGTTACCGAAATGCGCATATACAGAATCTAAATTAACAGCAACTTTGGTATTTTGTTATTTTGTTATTTGGAGACCGTGGCAAGGGTATATTATAAATCCTGAATCGGTTAGCAGAAGTACATTTATTTTTATTGGCCTTCTGTTTTTCTCCGTATTGTTGCTGAAAGCAAGGAGTTAGATGTTATGCCAAAATAATGTGCCTTATTGAATCGTGGAGGGGCACAATTTTTTTCAGAGCCACAATTTTTTTCCAGAGGGAAGTCGGATTTAATAGATAACAGGATCCGAGTTTTTAATTGGAATTTTTCCGGGTTTTGTATATTTTTATTTCGTTTCTTCGGATTTCTGAATTCCAAAATTATTTTCCCGAAATTCTGGGATTATATCCCTTCATACGCGCCCCTATAATAAAATCTGGTAAATATAATTCCGGAGATGCTGGGATTTTCCTTATGAGGTGAAAAATTGTTAAATTTGTTGTATAACTGCTATTTATGACGATTTTTTAGTATATAAATCCTATCATCATTTCCAGAACAAAAATTTTCAAAAATATAAGACAATCTGCAGTAGAGAAATACTTCTACAACATTGAAAGCCTATTAAATTGTAGTTTAAAAGACAAAAAATCTAGAATTTTTCACCTAATTTTCATTTATCGGACACAATATTCGTTAAGATTATAGCGTATTTGATGTTTTGTAAAATAAATTTGAATTTAAAGTGCATTATAAGTCTATTTGGCTGACCAGAATAACTGTGTTTTTTGAAATTGTTGATTTCCTATATCATGTATATTTTGGTTCTAGTGCTGCTGATGAGAAATAATTAATTTCCGAAATTGCAATACAGCTCCTTTAAATTTATTGCCGGTATCTTTAGACTATTTCGTAAAATATAAATATATATATTGGATTTGTTAGCTGTATGACAAACGCTATGACTTTACTTTTGTAATAATCAACATTTTTTTCTTTGCAGCAAATCCCAACAAAGTCATAATCTTAAGTGTACGTCTCCCAACTCCTAACTTGATAGAGCTCGGTAGCTTACAAATTGACTTGTGGAACAAGGGTATGTCAGCTACACTACAGACGTTTTGTGGTCGACATATAAACGTCTATGAATATTTGTCTCGGAGATAACAACATATCTTTACATTTAAAAGCTTTCTTTTCCTCTACTGTATTCGACATCATTACCGGATTTGACTTGTTCAACACGGCAGATGAATGTCTTATAAAAAACGGAGATGCTTACTCTTTCGGTGAATCTAATCTCACCACCGGTTTTTAATTGGGTCCGTGTTTTGTCTCGATTTTTCTTTTATGTGTCTTACTTATGTGATGAGTTTAATTTGTTAATATGTGTTTCCAATTTTGATATCGTCTTTGAACAATTTTTTGAAGTAAATGCGAATGAAACAAATTCTCTTCAAATAAATTGTAAAACTTAGCAATGTAAACGCTTTCATTGTTGTTCTTCATCTTGAAGTCACCATGAGGCCTTCAACAATGAGCTTTATATATAGATATATCACTTTTCAGATTGAATAAATTTTGACTCTTTTATTCGCTTTTTAATAAAAAACAACTCCAATCCTGCTCTTTGTACAACAAAACTGTGCTTACCAGTGATAAGTTTTAATTATGATTAATTCAGTTATTGATGTAGCTATTAATTAAATATTAATATAAATGTCATTTTTATTGAAGAAATGTCGCACCTCTTGGTACTTCTGATTTCAAACATTTCTAAAGTTACCTTAGACCCTTCACCAGACATATCCTTTTGTTGTTTATGAAATACTAGAGATTGTGTCCCCTGCAATGGAGAGTCTGTGAAAAGATTTTCCGTGCGTGAGATGTCAGTTATTGTGCAGTAGTTGCTCGTTAGAGAATTTTTCTTATGGATATACTTTCATACTTCATTTTTTTCCATTTAAAATTTTTGTATCCAAATATTATTCTTACTTCCTATCTATTGTACCCATACGTTACTATTTTTTATACCAAGTTTATACCATCGACTTGATGAGTGGTCTGTGTTTGTCTATATGTTATAATCGTCCTCTAGTTTGACACTAGTCACTTTAATTAATGTTTAATGACACTCCCGTATCTATGAACAAAAGGGACATGGGCGTACCGTTGTTCGACAATTAGCAAAAGAATTCCGCTCAAACCGGTACTAGTTGCCGTCTTACTTGAGGTATGAACACATCTCATTGTTGAAGGCATCGCTGTGACTTCAAGATGAAGAACAAAGTTGCATAATTTACAGTAAATTTCGTTATGCTGTACACGTGGTCCAAGGAATAACCTCTCATCAGCAGCATTAGAATCAAATAATATGGAAAGCCATTACCCAAAAGTAGTATAAAATAAGTACTCATTACCAACAATATCGAAATAGGAGGCCAATCCAGTACCAAGGACATCCACCGAGTGCCATACACGGAATGAAGCCTCAGTATTTTTAAGGATTTAGAATTTTGATTAAAGCAGCAAATTTCTTAAAAAAGACAAGTCTGACTATTTGGCTGGTGAATACCCATGGGGACCTCTGGTCCACCAGCAGTGAATCGGCCCAATGGTTTCAAAATACAACAATACCAAAGTTGTTGATTAACAGTGTATTATGTTATGCTGTACACGTGTTTCAACGAGTAGCCTCTCATTAGCAGCATTAAAATCAAATATATAATGTATATCGAATGCAAAAATCCAAAAGTAGTAAAAAAAAGAAATATTTTTTTTTTGTTCAACCATGTTTTTATGGAGACTTTGTGCATTTACCCCATGTCTTTAGTACGTTTACAAAAACTTAAGGTCATTACTACAGAAGTTTTACGGCCGACATCACGATCTTGTCGATCGTTACGGGATATAACAACAGATCTTTCCCTCTACAACTAATGTTTGTTTTTACTCTATCGGATTTGACTTTACTACCGGAGTTGACATGTTCAACACAGCGGGTGTCTTATAAGAAGCAGGAGATGCTTACTCTACCGGTACACCTGATCTCACCCATGGCTTTTATTTGGTCCGTGTTGTTCATCTGTATGTGTGTCTTCATTTTTCTTTTTTGTCCCGTACTCAAGTGGTGTCATTGTTTCGCAGTGTTTCCGATGTTGCCTTTGTCCATGGATTGTTCGTTCTTTGACTGACGGTTCGGTTCTCACTTACTTTTCGTTGTTTATATCAATATTAGCAACTCAACAAAGGGAAGAAAGTTATATGGAAACTCGTATTTAACTTTATATCAAGCTCAGGTTAAATCATGTAGAATGCAAAGAAAATAAACGTAACTTCAGATCATTTTTAGCTGCGTGAAAAAATAAGTATTGAAATTATGTGTTATTTGTCTGATATTTTCATAACTTAAGGTAGATAGACAGTAATATTTAAATTCATGAGATTTTGTTGTAAGTCGGCACAATTGAAGAACCAATCTTACTAACCCGAAATCTGTAATAAAATGCTTTCTTTTTCTAGAATTGAGATCAAAGTTTGCTCGTTTTAAGCCATTTTGTCTTCCAAATTTACATAGAATGCACGGGGAAAATATGGAAAGGCAATTTTTAGCTTAATAGAAATAAACTTTTTATCCATGAGAATTTGATGTATTTTTGTGGACAGATAGTTTATGATGTAATTTATTGGTTACAATTAAAAAATGTATATGTCACCACGCTTTTAACGGAGATATTTTACAAAGTTTCCGGATTAAACATTATTTACGGGAAAAGGGAGTTAATTTGCGGCAAAGTAAATGAAATATGACGTGTTACATCTGTCATTAAATTATGACGTCACAAAGGAATAGCCGTCAAATTACTGTTCCGGCCCGAAAATCAAGCTTACCCCGTATCCGACTCTTATTTTTTTAAATGCGCAATTGAATTGCGCAGCGCAACAGTGTCTATCTACCTTAAGTCTTAACTGAAAAAAAACTTCAAAACACGTAAGCAAAGGTTTGCTGTGAAGTTAGGTTTAAATAATATTTCGCACGAAGACAAAAACAATAAGGTAATAATTACCTTTTTGATTCACAATTAAGGTAATAGTGTAGGTTCTCTATATAAAATTTAGTTACCTGTAAAATCGTTGAATAAAAGAACGTGGAACAATGTGTATATCCACGTATTTTTCATTGCTTAGTTTCCTGGGTAAATCAGTATAACCATGAAAGGATGCTTTTAAACTGTGTCAGTTACAAAAATCCTAGTCAATTCATTTTCATTTATGATAATAAAATAAGATATCTTAGGTCGGAACGGATACGTGAGAAGATATCTGTGTTATCTGCTCTATTGCTCTATTAATACAATTGCATACAAACAAATAAAAAACATCACTGGGAGGTACCACATTTTTGATAGTTTCAACAGTTTCAAAGTAGATAACCGATTCATTGGCAAATATTAGAAATATTTGTAAAAATACATTTTCCAAGAATAACATGAAGGCTAGTCACCTTTTAAAAACAAAAATAAATAAAAATCAAGAGGCTCATTAGATCCTAAATCTCTCATCTGGCTTAAAGACGATAAAGTTTGTATTGACTCGAATGTTAATAGGAATCAAGTTGTGCTTAAAGTGCAAAAAGTTTTGTCGCGGGTACAAGTTTTGAGGAGACAAACTCTAAAATGTTTTCCAAAAGGTTACTCAAATATTATGCTAGATTTCCAACTG
>MJUU01000601.1:46666-87998 GCA_002080025.1 Modiolus philippinarum | reverse complement strand
TTTGGCATGAAAAATTCGCCGGCGACTTTTCAGCGTCTAATCAACAGTTTTATTTCTGGAATTGACGGTTGTGAAGCATACATTGATGACATTCTTATATATAGTGACACTTGGAAAGAACATCTTCAGATACTCCGAACTTTTTTTGAACGTTTAAGCAGTGCTATGTTAAGAGTCAACCTCTCAAAGAGTGAATTTGGATGTGCTTATGTAAACTATTTAGGACATGTTGTAGGTCAGGGTCAGGTAAAACCTATTGATGCTAAAATTAGTGTTATTTCTAGTTTTCCTAAACCTGAAAATAAGAAACAACTGATGCGTTTTCTGGGAATGGCTGGATATTATAGAAAATTTTGTCAAAACTTTTCTTCAATTAGTGAGCCTTTGACTAAACTATTGAGAAAAAATGTAAAGTTCATTTGGTCTAAAAGTTGTGATACAGCATTTGAAGAACTAAAAGCCATCCTAGAAAGTGCGCCAGTTTTAGCAACACCTAATTTTGATTGTCAATTTAAATTAGCGGTAGATGCCAGTGATGTTGCTGCTGGCGGTGTTTTGTTACAAGAAGGTAAAGATGGTATAGACCATCCTATTTGTTATTTTTCTAGAAAATTTAATAAACACCAGAGAAATTACTCCACAATTGAAAAAAAATGTTTGTCTCTGATTTTGGCTTTACAACATTTTGAAATTTATGTTACAGCTTCAATTCAGCCTATCATTGTATATACCGATCACAACCCTCTTAAATTTATTCAAAAAATGAAAGATAAAAATCAAAGACTTTTGAGGTGGAGTTTGACTTTGCAAGGTTTTAATCTAGACATAAGACATATTAAAGGAAAAGATAATGTTATTGCAGACGCATTGTCAAGAGTTTGATAAATTTCATAACACCTCATTGTTTATTTTAAATGTTTTTCATTGGATTCAAACATTTTCTTTTGGGGGGAGGTGTTATAGGTAATTTAATGTTGTAAATATTCTATAATGCATTTTATTCATTGTTTTTAATTTGTATGGCCTTAATATGATGTAATTTGTTTGGCCTAGTTATGTAATTTGTTTACAATAAACAATGGTCAAGGTTATTACACCTTAGAACATGTGGAATATTCTAGAATTTAAATTCAGATTTTAACACATAGATTTTTCTAGATGTTTTTCTTACATAATCATTCTAGTCATATGATTGTCAGTTGATTAGAATGTTCTAGTTAAATCTTGTGGATAGATTTTTCTAGAAATAATAAATGTATTTATATGAGGCAGCCAAAAAAGGGTTAGGTCAGTCAGTTTAATAAGTTTATACAGGATTATCACGCACATCTTTTGTATTGGAAATCGACATCAATTATTGTGAATCTATTATTGACTATTTAGTGAGGATTATAAGGAACATTGTATTGGACATTTATTGGTGGAATTAAGTGAACTATTCGTTTGGATTATTACTTGAACTTCATTATTGTCAGATAAATTATATATTGTATTTAATTTGTAAAATAATTATTTTTCGTCTGATTAAAAGTTAATTTGAGCCAATTTTGTTTTTCATTATTGCTGGCAATTCATTGGTCATTTCTACCACATAACAAAATTGCAAAAATGTTCAGCATATCAAGATCTACATACTCTGAAATTTTGAAGAAAATCCAACTGCCTGTGTTGTAGTTATTGACTCTTTTTCACAAAAAAAAAAAATAATTTCAATGCCATATGGTTATGGGTTATTTCCCCTTAAATTCTGTTTTCAAATCTTCTTTGGTTTACTTTTCTCTTTTAAGTTTAAGAGAAATTCCCTGCCATCACTTAATTAAGATAATTATTTGTTACATAATCACGAGCAAAAAAGTGTCTTTGTGCAAATTTTTACATTTTTTTGCAAAAGTACTTTCATAAACTATACTTATTTCACAATTTAATAATAATTGTATATAATTGTATATTGTGACATGTAGTAATGTTTGTTTGCCCACCATGCAAATATCTCTCTCAGGTAAATATTGTAGTAGCATCTTAACTTTAATGCTTGCATAACTTTGTAACTGACCTGCATGTTTATGCCATGGTGATCTTCTTGCCATCATTGTGTCAGTGGTCCGTCCATCGTAAACTTTTCATTCAAACATCTTCTCTGAAACCGCTGGGCCAATTGGAACAAAACTTGGGCACAACGGTCCTTAGGTTGTCCCTTTTAAGATAATGTCTGGCAAGTCTGTATCATATCCAAGATGGTCGCCAGCAGGAAACGCGGTTTAACATTGGACCCTATGGGAAAGCATTCAAAGATCTTCTCTGAAACCACTGCGCCAATTGGAACCAAACTTGGTCACAATAGTCCTTCGGTGGTCCCCTTTAAAAATTATGTCCGGCAAGTCTGCACGTCATCCAAGATGGCAGCCAGCGGGGAACTTTGTCCAAAATTGGACAATATTGCAAAAATCTTCTCCTGAAAATACTGGGCCAGTTGGAACCAAACTTAGTCACAATGGTCCTTAGGTGGCCCCTTTTAAAAATGTGTTCAGCAAGTCCACATCATATCCTAGATGGCTGCCAGGAGGGAACGTGTTTTTAACATTGGACCCTATAAGGAAACATATTCAAAGATCTTCTCCTCTGAAAGTACATGGCCAATTGGAATCATACTTAGTCACAATGGTCCTTACTTGGTCCCCTTCATAAAATGTGTCTGGCATGTCCGCATAGCATCCATGATGGCAGTCAGCGGGGAACATTGTTTAACCTTGGACCCCATGGGAAATCATTTAAGCCCCAGTCACACTGTCACGTTTTAACCCCTACGTTTCGCTACGTTTTCAAAACGTAGCGAAACGGCAATATACGTAGCAAACCGTAGCAAAACGTAGACAAAACGTAGCAATTCGTAGCAATACGTGTATAGAAACGCAGCCAGCTACGTTTGTATTGGTCTGCACAATACAAACGCAGCCACAATTTAAAACGTAGCACAAACGTAGGGAAACGTAAAAAAACGTGGTAGAAACGTAGCTGTTACGTAGCAAAACGTAGGTAATTAGAATCTATACGTTTCGCTACGTACTTGCTAATGACTCGGACACACTGATACCAAACTTCCTGTGATTTAAAAATTAATTTTTATTTTTTTTTATTCAAATTTTAGAGATAACCAAACTGTATTTAAGGATCTTTTGATCTTCAGGGGTAAATCTAAGATTTTACTGTCGCTAACGCGTCGCCAGAAAACTCAGTTTGCGACAATAAAATCCACGATTTACCCCCTCAGATCCTAAAATACAGTCTGGTTATCTCTTAAATTAAATTGTTGAAATTTGTCTTTCTGTTCTGGTGTAGATGACACGTGTCAAAAATGCATGGTTTTTGATATATATTTTTTATTTTGGTTTTATTTTATTCAGCATCAATATTGATTCAATAGGTCCCCGGGGTTTCGAAAATCAAGTGCAACTTATTCCAATAATTAACTGATTTTCGTCAATAGTTAACAAAGTCCAGATGTATTACTGTTTTCTGAAGACGAGACAAGGTATTGGGTACCCATAAACCGGTTTAACCCTACCGCTGGCTTTTGCAAGTGCCGGTACCAAGTCCGGCTGTCCCGAGTTCCTATCGTTGTTTACGTTTGTCTTTTGTATTTTTATTGTGTTTTTTTTCTTGTGCAGTTCCTATTTACTTGTGTGGCATGTGGCTATGTTTTTCGGTCATTGTAGGTGTTTCCTGTTATCTTTTTAATTCTATTGGTAAACATAAAAAGTCTAACATGCTTTGAAATCTTCGTTTTGCTTTTTGCGCAGATTTGCATTCATTTGCGCCAATTTTTTCTTCATTTGATCAGTTTTCCTCTCTATGATATTGTTTTTTTTTATATATATAAAGACGTCCAGATGTTTTTTATCATTTAGCGAGAACCTGCTGTACATAATAATGTGAGTGACGTTAAAACGTCACAACCACAACTTTACTGACGTCATATCTTAACTGACACGTCATATGTGAAAGCGTTAACGTCAAAACAAGATTTCTTTTGAAAGCTTTGATCATTTGGGCACTTTTATATAAGTTTTTATTACTAAAATCGCAATCATAGCGACAAACGGAAAATTATGAGCCTAAACACACCTCACTTCTTAACTATTTTAAAGTGTACTCCCCTTTGTTTTATTCTGAAACATTTTTTATTGCTATTATAAGCAGACATACCATGAATTAGCATAAATGCCACACAGTTCGTTTATTTTAAGTTTCTCAAATCATGCAATGGCGGACTTACGACTTACGACATTGACTTACGACTTACGACCTACGACCAAAGTTACGACACCTTTGATAAAACGGTCGTAAGTTTTGTCGTAAGTTTTAGAATATTTGTCTTACGACTTACGACTTACGATATCTTAGTAAAACGGTCGCCTGTTACGTTTCTGTACGTTTTTCTACGCTTAGTCACGTTTCATTCTACACATTACTAGGTTTCAGTACGCTTTAATACGTTTCGTTACGTTTAAATACGCATCGCTACGTTCTACTACCGATCGACAAATTATATTTCCAAGTATTTCGTTATTTTTACTTAATTTTGAGATATTTTTTTGAGCTGAAGATAAGTTCACAAATTTACAGAGTAAGTCAACATTATAGATCATTATATTTACCAGGTATTCGAAAATCAATTAAAATTTTATACAGTCATTCGTACAATAGAACAAAATGATTAAATATACCTTTGTGTAAGTTTCTATTTGCACGATGGATTATCAGTGTGGACTCTTTGCAAATTCTTGAACTTTTTTCACAGATCTTTATTACGTAGTACAACGTACTAATACGTAACATAAACGTATCAAAACGTACATCAAACGTAACGGAACGTAGTCGAAACGTACTAAACCGTAGTCTAAACGTATTAAACCGTAGTAATACGTAGTAAATCGTAGTAAAACGTAGTACATACGTAGCAACACGTAGTGAAGCGTAGCAGAACGTGACAGTACGTAGAAAAACGTAGTATATACGTAGCGAAACGTACAGACCATAAAATTATGACAAAAAAAATGACATGATACGTGGCATTTTAAAACGTAGCGAAACGTAGCGGCGAAAACGTGACAGTGTGACTGGGGCTTTAAAGATCTCCTCTGAAAATACTATGCCAACTGGAACCAAAGTGAGGCACAGTGATCCTTACATGGTCTTCTTCAAGAAAGGTGACAGTTGGTCTACGCCCCATCAGAAATAGCTGCCAGTGGGGAACATAGTTAAATTTTGGATCATATAACATCAGCAAACTTCAAAATGATACCCTTGAACAATCAATAAACAAATTTGAAAATGAGAACCTTAAACGTTGTGATTATTTTGACTTATTGTTTCAGCCATGACCCAGGTGGGCGATACAGGCTCTTGAGAGCCTCTTGTTTTTTCCTTTTCAGTAATTCAATAATATTCTGAAGTTCACATCTGATGACTGGTTCAATTTCAGACTTGTTTTCACAAAAGCCTTCAAAGCGATTTTTAAATCCAACTATAATCTCTACAGGTTTCGAAAGTTCCGCATCATCTATACATAGCAAACTAGTAGATTTTGATGAATTTAATCGCCGCTTGTTTATAATAAGTATATAAAATAAATGTTGGACCCTTTCATGTGTATTGTTCTAACTCTTCTTCTCGTTTTGTGGCGTTTTATTACATGCAGAATGGAATCCAGCTTTCTTCAAAAGTTGATGTGCCTTTTTGGATTTGACTACTGCATTAGCAGCTCTGGAGCGAATTTATATTTTTTTAGATTTGAATATTCTTTGCTTTGTAGGATAACATGTACTTGATAAATTATCAAGTGTAGTTATGAGTTGATTCCTTGTTTGTTCAAATGAATAAGGTGTAAGTGTTGGGAGGTACGTATGGCCACTGAACATATCGCTGATTAGAAGTTCGTACTGCTCCTCATCTACGTTGTCCCTGATCATTTTTAAGCTTGGTATTGCACTTGGTTATTTTTCGTTCTGTGTCATTGTGAAGACATGCGGTAACAATAAGACACCCAAAGACTTTGTTACCATCTACCAGTTCTTTAATGTGTTATATCGTCCAGTCCCGTCTTCAGTTGCTGAAAAATGTAGTCTATTTGGTATGAAGACTAACCTTTATGGTATGTATATATGTTTTTGGATAATTAGCTTAGCTGAAGTTTCATCTAGGAACAAAATGTTTTAAACCAATTATCTTGAATGTCTTGGTATTGTTTTGAAAAGGATCGGTTGAAATCGCCACATCTCACTATTAAATGGATATATTGATGTCTTTGAATAATTTTTTGAAGGATGTCTAATGCTGTTTTATATTCATCATGATAGCGGTCTGTCCCTAAAATTCCATTTTGAGGTCATATCTCCAATGTTATATCGACGTCCATTGTCATACGGCAGTAATGAAATCATGAAGTTACTTTTCGTTAAATTCTTGTTGTCGATTAATCCTCTCCAAAGTAATTAATGCTGTACAAGATACAGAGACAGCACCTGCTTTAGCTAATCATATCAGATAGGAAAACACCACTAAACCAAACAGTAAAAAAATGGAAAGATGTAAATTCAAAACTCAAATCGAAAAGGGAAATTTCAGAAAGGTGAGAACTAAACAATGTTACAAAGAAAGTAAATATTGATAAGGACAAAGAAAAAGTATGGATATAATTTTTAGTTGTGTCACTACAAAAGTCTGAAAGTCTGAAACGGACACTTCTTGTACTGTAAAGTACTCGACCATTCTAAACTTGTCTGAAATAACTAAAGTAGTCTCGACCAAAGTCTGATTCAGTTTGAAATTTTCTTAACGAGTCTCGGCCTGTCTCGAGTAGACTTAACTGTTACTGAAAGAGTCTCGACCTGTCTTGACCAGTATGGACCTGTACACAAAGTCTCAACCTGTCTGAATTATGGATTTCCTTTGTTTGGGTTCTAGTGCTGCTGATGAATAAAGCCATTTCAAGAGTAAGAGTTTGGAATATATGAAATGTATTTTTAGAAATACACTGAAAAAAGGCAAAGCATTGAAAATAAAAGCAAAGAGAGCACCTCGACTACTGCAAAGATATAACATATAGCATATTATATAACAGATGAGAGTTAGGGTAGCAAATGCCGAGGTGTCGCAACGCAAATAAATTGATAGTAAAAATATGACTTAAACTGTAAAAGTACTACAATAAATTATGTGTTTGCTATAGCAGCTTCGGTTAGTGTTATGGAAAAGGGAAATTGTGATTCTTAATAATAAAAAAGTTTTGGTATAACATTTAAAAAGTACTGCAATAGTACAACGTTTGTATTGCAACTAAGGTTAGGGTTATTGAAAAGAGAAGTGAACGCGAGCCTGATATAAGACACTACAGAACAAAAAATGATTTCGTTAGAGTTGGGTGGGTTACAGTAAGTCGCGGTATATTTGAAGTAAAACAACACTACTAATGATCTAACAACACTACAACTAAAAGGAAGGTTAATGGTAGGGTTAAGTTGAGACCAAAGCCACAATAAAGGCCATGAAAGTACCTGGAAGAAAGGATGGGCGGGATAATAGCTTCATAAATGATACCAGCTTGGACATGCGAGATCTAAGCTAAAGGCGAGACACACGTGACGAGGCCAAAAGTCAATAAAAAAACGAGTACATCAGCACCTCGTAGCACCTCGTCAAGTGAGAAACCCTCAAATATGATGTGAATACATTAGCGCCTCATAGCACCTCGTCAGGCACTTCGTCAAATGCTAATTGAAAACCACATATATACTACTCCTATTTCATTTTGGTGTTAGCATCAAACTGTTCTTGTCCAATTCAACACCGAATTATTTTACTTAAGTATATTTTTACATTTTCCAATAAAAACAGAGTTCCCGAATTTCACGAGCTTTGCATGGGAAATCAACTGTCTATTCTGGACAAACGCGGGAATTTCAAACGTAAACTAATCAAAATGTAAAAATTATTTCTCTTGATCTCTATTGTTTCAAAACTTTATCTTTGGTGAACTTAAAAAATAACATGACTTTTTATGTCTCTATTTGTTTTGCTTCATATCTCAATAGATTTCATATATCATGGTGCCAATTTGTAAGTGCGTCTTCAGTTGTCCGGTGTCACATGATCTCTTTTACGACCAAGAGAAAAAATTTTAAAGAACGACGTCGTGTGAGATTTCAAAGTCTATGGAAACTGCAAGTTCCGGTTCCGGTTTTTGTCTTATACTTGCAGATTTCATACAGGAGTTATGAGATTTTAAAGTATGCGATTTATGAATGAAATACTTAAAATATGATTTATAGAATTTATCGATAGTATGTAATTTTAGGTATCAAATGTTTATTCAGCTGTTTAAAATATTAAAATGACAGATATTTTTTTTACTTTTTGTAAGTTTAAGACAACAAATAACCTGTAGAAACTGGACGATGGAATAACATTCCAAGGGAAAACAGATATTGTCATTTGTGTCAGTCTAATCAAATAGGAGATGAATTCCATTACATATTACAATGTGAAATTCTAAAACAACAAAGAAAATTGCGTATTCAAAAACGTTTAAATGTTTTAAAATTTAAAGAAATTATGTCATGTATTATTCAGTCAAAGTTAAGAAAGCTTTGTATGTTTATTTGAAACTCAAAAACAGTTTTTTTTTTGTAATCTCCTGGGTAAACATTTTTTGATAAGTTAGATCCCATTTTAGTAGAGCGGTGGATATGTAAAAAGTCGCTTATTTAACGAGTTTAAATTACCCAAAAGCCCCATGGAATTTTATTGCTTAATATCATTCATCAACATCTCAACTGTCAGAAAATGCGTCGCGTTAAATTGTGGTCCCTATGACGTAAAAAATGGCGACTTTTGACATTACCCTGCTCTTCAATATACACACGGGACGGCTTTGAACGAAATGTTATTGAATTCACCACTTATTCTTGAAACTCAATACAAAAGAAACAAAAATCAGGCTATAGTGTACTTAATTATGCATCAATACACCCTTATAAGTTCAAACATAGCCCAGTACGACCGTTTACAAACTTGGTAAAATTATGCATTAAAATTGATGTTTTTAGCACCTACCTTTTTTAATCTTTTACATATTTGTTAATTATGTCTCATAACTGATTTGGCAATCGTTTCACGTAACTTTTGTAGTATTTGTTTCCAGAATACATGATTTCTCCACGTTAAATCTTGTATCAAAAGCTGTGTTTTGCAAATATTTTCTTCCCGTATTTGAACAGTGTTGTACCGATTTGGTCAAAATTTTATAATTTACCCTTTTCCAGGCAGTCTGTTTTGAATGATATTTCAACAATATTTCTATGTGTTTAGTGTATGTTTGACATTAGTACCATTCTAAAAATACGTGACAGATGTTTATAATGTTTTTATTTGCTCACCTATATAAAAAACGTGTAATTAACTAAAGGGTGTGTTTGAGTATTGGGTGTGTTCGTATAGTTTAGATATGAAATGCGGAAATGTACGTCAAATCGGAGTCCAGCTCTGCTATGCTAAGCAAAAACTTGAAACGGCCTCACTTCACAAAATATGTGTCATCACTTAAATTCATATGTGTCATCACTTAAATTCACAAAAAACTTCGATTTTTGTGAATATCTCCCCTTTGTTCCTTCGGTATTCTACTGCCGTTGTTTTTTTAAATTAATTACCCCCAGAAAACTGAAATTTCCTGAAATCATAAAACATCTAAAAGGCTAATATTTCATTGTAAATTGCTAAATACTGCGCTAAATGTTATTTGGTGGGAAGTTGTTAACAGAAGAAAATCCAACAAGATATGCCATTGCGTCCTGTTGTGCTTTTGTGCTTTTGTGTACATTTTCAAAGTTGAGAACCTATATAATTTCTGTGTGTTGCTTTTATCGTCGTTTTCTGTTTTAAAAATGTACTTTCTTATTACAAAGCTTGTCAAGTTTAGAACGTTTTGTTACAATTTTGGAGAAAGCATATTATGTATAAAAATTCTAGTTTGTTTACGACATTGACATCATTGGCGGATCCAAGTGAAGGTTCCGGGGGTTGGNACCCCCCCCCCCCCCCCCCCCCCCAACCCTTGTTTGCACAATCATGTATTTTTAATGAATATCTTGATGTTTTACTAAGAAATACCCTAAAATGTTTCGAGCCGCGTGCCGCTCGGTGAAATATCATTTCACTTCGAATTTGAACCCCTCTTTTCAAATTGTCTGGATCCTGCCTGGAAAAGTATTTGCATGTAGTTGGTGGGCTTTTGCCTACGGCCGAGTTTTCTTTAATTAAAATAATGGGTTGCATCTGTTTTATTCTTATATGGTAACTGTCAATGCTTGGCATGAAGCACTACTTGATCTCACACATTTAATGTCCTTTGACTTCGTGTTCTTGTTTTTTTCCAATGGGCCAATGTGTTTTTGGTTTTCTCTTTACGAATTACCTTGTGTGTTTTACACAAAAAGATGCCCTGTTCATGTGAATAACAAGCAGTTTATGAACCAAGCAGATTTCGTATCTAGAAAACCTAGCTTTTTTTAACTTGAATGCGAAGATCGCGTAGAGGTTTCACAGCACGTAATAAAGTCACATACTTTAAAAGGTAAAAATAAAAGTTAACTATTATCAAAAATAACCTTGGGCTAATTCGATGTCAACAAAAGGTCCAGAAACCATTGATTCATATGTTGTACTTTGTGTTTTTGTGAATGTCAAACGTAAGAATCATTTAGATGNCACACACACCAAAAATATTATGAAGAAACTTAATTTTGGTATAAATCTTCAATGTCAATGACTAACACGAGTCATAATTGTTGCAGACACCTTGTACAATAGTAAAAACGTGTGTCAAATACCTTGTTCTTAGTCAACCTTGTACCGTTCTGTTCATTGTGAGAAAAATTGCCTTATTTGACCTTAAGTGAGGTCAAATTCAATGAAAGCTATAGCAGCACAGATCGCACTTTAAAACTCGGTTTAAATACGACAACTCTAGTGCAAGTTATTTGTGTATTGGAAAATCCTTTACTTGAAAACAATTGTTTGGCCTCAAGGTCAACGGTGAATGTCATATGAAAGTCAAATGGTACCCAATATTCAACTTTTTTGTAATACACTTATTTGCCAAATATCTGAAAAAGTATGTCAAAAAATTAGTTAGTTATACCCCGGCAAACTAAAAATACAGGTCTCAGGGCTATGACCTTTGACCCTTAAATAAAGTATGTTTGGACCATGTCAGATAGCGACGACAGCCATTTTCTGAAAGAACAAACATTACACTTTCGTTTAAGATAATAAAAGTCCATGGGGCTTTCGGGTAATTTAAATTCCTCGCCGCTCCACTACACTACTTATACTTATATTAGTTTTTCAGTCATTTATTTTTTGTAGGTTCCTTATTAAATATTTGTTAATAATTTTATTACCTCGGACATTTAAGAGTATTAAAAATGTTGTCATCTATATAATTTTTTGTATTTTAATGTATTATTTGTACCATTGTATTTAGTATGGTTTATGAGAATAAAGATTTATTACAAACCAATAATTATAACTACATCGGCAAACGAATACCGAAGCAAGACAAGGAAAGGGGAAATTATAAAATCATTAAGCCAAAATCATGGCAATTCACACGGCATCCAAATCGAATTGAGACAGTATGACAAAGTCAAAATAAATAAACAAAAATGAATAAAAACCGCACACAACTAAAGCATTAGCAGTGTGAACCCCTATAAAACTGAAGTATCATCAGGTGCTCCGGAACGGTAAGCATGATCTGCTCCATGCGTGGCACCAGTCACACTGCCAGTGAAAAATCTAGTTTTGTCACAGTCGGTGTTAGTGAGTCTTGTAATAAACTATGGATCTATCCAAAGATATCTATTCTCATTTGTGAAATAGAAACATTGTAACGGTCTGTCAAATCCTGGTGACGACCGTAAAACTTCTGTAGTGACAACTGCAACAGTGACTGAACATACCCTTGATGTATAAGTTTTTGAGACAGTAATTAAGCTCTGTTGACAAAACTCGCTGTACAAACTACAGGCACGGCAATAGAGAATGAGTTGTGAAATGTACAGGCCATATGCCGGAGATGTGGGAATATTACTGCTCAAAAACGGGAAGTTCATCATTGGAAAGTCGAAATCATCACGCTTGTCGTATTTGTTTTCAGATGTCCAGAGTTTTCAACGTAGAGGTATAGGTCCAGGCATGATGCTGATGATGGTGTTACAGTGGTCTCTTTAATTTCGAGTTCATTTAGGTATATAAGATGAAGGTTATCCTTAAATTGAGGATTGTTCAATGAAAGAACATCATCTATACAACGGAAACTGAAATTAAAGGAGTTGGCTAGCTTATTGTCTTTTTTCTGAACTAGCCCTTGTACATGTATGAACCTGGGTGATACGAATAAAGAAAGAAATCTGCTGAAAGTGGCGCACAATTAGTCCCCATAGGTACCCCTATTGTCTGCTTGAAAACTTGTCCTCCAAATTCTACAAATATATGTCAATCAAGAATTCCAGCATTGCGATGACATCCTCCTCTGTATACTTAATGTGCAAATCAATGTGATGTTTAACAAAATAGGTCCCATCTTTACCTATCACTAAATTTCACCCTTGTTAGTACAGAAACACTGATGTATATATTAAATCCCGTAGTACTGATTTTTGCTTATCGTGTGGAAAAATAGTATAGAGAGTAGAAAAATCAAATGTTTTGACACTGTTGCAGTGGTTGAGCTCAGTTGAAGGTTGATATTCTAATAAGTCTTTTGAGTTTTTGAGAATCCACATCTGATTCACTCCACTTATCACTGTATATTTTGACTGCAGAAAGTAATGAAGTTAGGAGCTTAGAAAGGGGTTTTGTTGTGCATTTGGCAGACCCAGCAATGTATCTCTGTTTGTAAGAGCATTTATGTAATTTAGGTACCCAGTACATACAAGGCAGGTTGTTGTTCTCTTCACTCAAACTGATACCATAGGAAGACAATACTGATTTGTGATTGTTCAGTATGTCCTCTCTTGGTATGATTGAGAGTTTGTACTTGGCGTTGCCAAATGAATTGTCAATCATTAAGCAGTCAATGTAGTGTCTTTTACAGATAAATGTAATGTTGCTTTGGGTCTTGTCAGCTGGTACAAATACTTAAATGTAATGGAGAAAGGACATGAAGGAAGCTCACGAGACAAGAAGTGATCAGAAGTTGACGGGGTTAGTGGGGATCAATTAAGTTTTGCAGTAAATTTATTTTTTTTTAATATCGAGACACAACTTAATTTTTAAAAAGTGCGAAATGTACGCACTTTTAAACAACCAGTAGGCAGAAACACGTCAACAGGGCAGCATTTATAAATTTTTACTCGGGGGATAGTCAGGGGCGAACCTTTTGTAGAAAAAAATTATGTAAAACTCAACAAATTGTTTGTAGTTTTGATGTGCGGGTAAAATTATGATTAGTTCTATATTTAGAACATTAAAATCAATATTGAATAACAAAATACCGACGTTACTGTGAATTTAGTTTCTGCATATGCGCATTTCGACAACTTATGTCTCATCAGTGAAGATCAAACCAAAACATTTGGAAGTCCATTTGCCGAAAAAAATGTTAAAGCTGATGAAGAACAAATAAACAAAATAATCTAAATAGAAAAGCCAAAATTCAGCTAAGGACAGAGCTATGCATGTTTAGTTTTAAACAAAATTATGCAAAATTTAGATATTGCAATTTTCAATACAATCGGTTTTCGGGTCAACTTCGATGCACTGACTACTGGGTTGGTGAATATCCTCGGGGACTAACAGTCCACCGTCAGAGGCATCGGCCCAGTGGTAATAAATAACAAAATACCGAAGTTACTGTGAATTTAGTTTCTGCATATGCGCATTTCGACAACTTATGTCTCATCAGTGCAGATCAAACTAAAACATTTGGAAGTCCATTTGCCGAAAAAAAATTGTTATAGCTGTTAAAGAACAAATAACCAAAAGAATCTAAATAGAAAAGCCAAAATTCAGCTAAGAGCAGAGATATGCATGATTGAGATACTCCTTAGTTTTAAACAAAATTTTGTAAAATTTAGATATTGCAATTTTCAATACAATCGCTTTTCGTGTCAGCATCGAAGCACTGACTATTTGGTTAGTGAATACCCTCGGGGACTTACAGTCCACCAGCAGAGGCATCGGCCCAGTGGTAATAAATAACAAAATACCAAAGTTACTGTGAATTTAGTATCTACAATGCGCATTTCGACAAATGAATTACACAATTTCATATTTCCTTGTCATCCTGTAACTTCCATGGTTGTTACAATTTTAATGATTAGCTAAGGACATGATTCCCAACCAACAGAGAACCTAAATGATCAGAATAAATCTGTAATCAATAGGTCAAAATGACAATTTTATATGACCCAACCTGACCACAAAGAGCCATAAATGGTCATATTTTATAATTTTCACAGCCATGAAATCTGCAAGGATAAGGTCAGTACCTAATCTGACCACACATGGCCATAAATTATCATAATTATTACTCACAACTATTTCTACAGCCATGAAATCAGCAAGCATAAGTTCAGAATGACATTTTATGACACAACCTGACCACAGATAGCCATAAATGATCATAATTATTAATTGCAACTATTTCCATAGCCATGAAATCTGCAAGCATAAGGTCAGAATGACATTTAATGACCTAACATGAACACAGATAGCCATAAATGATCATAATAAAAATAAAAATTGCAACTATTTCCACAGCCATGAAATCTGCAAGCACAAGTTATGAATGACATTTTAAGACCCAACCTAACCACAGATAGCCTTAAATGTTCATAATTATAAATTACAGCTATTTCCATAGCCATGAAATCTGCAAACATTAGGTCAGAATGACATTTTATGACCAAACCCTGACCACAGATAGATATAAAAGATCATAATTATTAATCGCAACTATTTCCATGGCTATGAAGTCTGCAAGCATAAGGTCAAAAAGACATTTTTTTACCCAACCTGACCACAGATACCGTAAATGACCATAATTGTTAATTGCAACTATTTCCACAGCCATGAAATATATAAGAACATGGTCAGAATAACATTTTATGACCCAACCAACTAGCAAATAACAATATATGGTCGGAATTTTTCATCAAAATTTTCCCATAGTTATGAAATATCCAAGCCATAAGTAAACTAAGCCATATAACCATTGAGGGTCATTATTTTTCATTGCTACTTTTATCACAGCCAAGAAGTTTGAGCCATATTTGACATATTTCCCATAGCCATGATTTGTTAAGTTATAAAAACCAAATTATTTGGGCTTATATTTTAGGTGACCAGCGGTCATCAGGCTTAAGTCCTTTAATTGGAGGTAACTTTGAATATATTTCTTTATGCAATGCAATCATTTTCTTCTTATTAGTTTTTTCGCTTAAAAATTAAAATCTGAAATTTTAAATCCTACAATCTATTTTCCCTCAAAATTAATATTCACGCTTTACGCTGAATCTGAGACTATTATAACCAGTAGTCCCGGGCTGAATCAAAAGACTCAAAATGAAGGATGCTTCAAGCAGACCCATGTTGAAAAAGTATCTATAGAAATACAAAAGTTCTATAAGCCTATAAATGACTTTAGTGATTTTTACTTTCATGATTAAATCACGACTGCTTATTGTGATTAAGAAAATATTATGTTTCGCAAAATAATGCGAGATGTTACATCGCAGTTTGAATAAACAGAGGTTGCCCGCACATTTAACAATTGCGGAACTTGCAATTCTCACACCGGAAGTTGACATGGCAAATACCTGAACTGGAACTTGCAGTTTTCATAGACTTTAAAATCTCATACGACACCGGAAACAAAATTTGTAATTGGCAAATCACCTATTAAAGGGACAACACCAAACCAAAAATTTTTTACCGGTCAATTTTTTAAAGCTTTCGACAGGTGATGTCACAATAATGCCTTTTAATTTCATTTGCAGTACAATAAAAATAGCAAGTATTTACAAGATATTCGATCTATAGCAAGTTCCTCTCGACATCAACAAAGTCATCTAACTTCGTGTTAGAACAATGTTTTATTTCGGAGAATCACTAAAAATATCATTCTTTATAACCAGAAAATAAGCTATTAGTGTCTTTAACGCTGATCAATCAATTATACAATGCGTCCAGTTCATATATAGTGAAAGGTGGAATTGTTTTAAGACTTGACGCTGGCATTTAGAATGCATTCCCAATCATTAATTCCCTTAACAAAATATGGACCCATTCAAAAGTAAATTTTAAAAGTAATCAATCCAATCGTATACTGGATTAAATAGCCCCCAATTTTACTTCGGTATGGATTAAGCCCAATACACAAGATGTTACAAATTACTACACACTTTTATAGGAAATAGCTTGAAAAACAGACACTTTCCAACGTCACGTCTGTAGATAAATTATACTTGTAATTATATATTCTGCTGAAATGAAATATCCAGGTAAATCCTGCAATTTGATTGGTTACCTTGACAGGGGATATGAGACCGTATCCCCGTGGTAGCAAAATCACAATTTTTAAACGCTGTTAAAAGAAAAAAAAAATATACCACTTCTAGCAGAATATAAAAGTTATTCGGGCTTCACAGGGGATACGGGTTCATATTCCCTGTCTGTGCCCTATATCCCCTTCGCCTGACGGCTCAGGGGATATAAAACACAGACAGGGAATATGAACCCGTATCCCCTGTGAAGATTCCCGAATAACATATAATGTTCTTTGAGAATATANTACCCATATTCTGCTAGAAGTACTTCAATTTTTCTTTTAAAGGCGTTATAAGATTTTAATTTTCTACCTCGGATAATACTAGTAACCATATCATGTTGGCCAATAAAATTGCAGGGTTCACCTGGATATTTCACTTCAGCAGAATATAGGAAGTTATCCCCCGTGTCGAAATATAAAATATCATGGGGCAACTTACCAAATTAAAACTGGCATATTGCTTTAGAGAAAACAAAGATGGCATACAACTTTATATAAGATATGTGAAAATTTGTTAAACATAACTTTTAATGTTGATGTCAAAATAAAAATTGCATTGCAAATTCTAAAATAAAAAGTTTGTGGCATGCATTACCTTAAAACAATAAGTGTTGACAGAAATTACTGTAAAGCTTATTACAAATCATATTCCTGCATTTCAATATTCAGATTTAATGAATATGTTGCCTGAATAATAATAAATTACAATGTGTTACCTTGATGTTTTTATATGGACTGTTTCACCTAACTGTAATAATTCTGATAATTTGTTGTAATGTTAGACCAATTTCAGCAGATGTTTTCTATTACATATTTGATTCTGTTTAATGCATTTACTAAAGTATATATTATTAAGATCAGCTTGCTTTTTCATGCCTCATCTTTTTCTATCGATAAATCTTTCATCTCGAATGTTTGAAATACATGCTTTAACCGATTATTAAAAGTAATTTACTAATTATAGTCAATACTTGTCGCAACAATTTCCTTCAAAGTGTAACTTGATCAGATCGTTGTAAAATCAAAGGGATTTATATATATATATTTATATATATAATAACGTGATGATGAAACACACAAACACCCAAACACATTTATTTAAGAAAACACTATTACTGTAGGAAATACAATATTAATGTTGATAGTCAGGATCTGATATCATCTACATCGACAAAATCTTCATACAGCGGAATTTGATTGATTGATTAGTTAGTTCGAGTTTTACATCCAGTGAGCAATACTAAAGTTATATAAGGATTAGAACAACTTAATCAACAAAACATCGGAAGCATAAGAAGAAAAAAAAACAAAGGATGAAGGGGCAACCAGGGCAACGAGTAAAAGGGGTAGTGAGAATCTGTACATGTGTTTTCGAATTATTCTGATATAAATCATTAGCTCTTGATGTTGTTCCGTTGCTTGGTTATACCATGTATTTGTAGAGACTTTGCCTCATGTGCATTTACTCCATATCCTTTCATTGTTGATTTGAAACTATATTTGTATGTCCCACGATTATATTGATAGAATTCATTACAACGCCCACGTTCTCATTCCACCATGTAGCTGACGCTGGCAGATACTAGAATATATGTCTGCTGCTTTCGTTTAAGCCTTACGTTAGAAAGTAAAAATGAGGATTTCATGTCAACCAACGCTTAGTCATTGTCAATAAGCCTCATTTTCAACATCTAATCACAATGTTACTCCTAAACAATAAGATTTAATAAAAATACAAAACTCATTTTAACAGGTACCTTTATCTGTAGAAGGTCAATTTACGCTTCGTTAGGCTTGTAACTGACTATCTAAATGATGTACATGTACACCCCTACCCGTTTTCCAATCTAACCTCGATTTGACGATTACATGGAGTTGGTGCTAAGTCCGGTTGGTGGTATGTCGTATGACTCTAAAATTTAATAAAACAAACTGTCTATAGAACACCTCCAAGCACATCGTGTATAGCCTTCTGGAGCACCTGATGATACGTCCTGTTTAAGTGACATTACTTCAAACTGCCTATGCTTCAGTTTTGTGGAGTTCTTGTTAATTTTTTACTCGTTTTTATTTTGTCTCCAGTGATGTTGCCTCATTTTTTTTATATTTTTTTTTTAGTTTTGGAATTAAGGTGGTACGGGGTCTAAAGACTGTCGGATAGAATTTTCGTATATTTTTTATAACAAACTCTGTTTGTAAACCACACACAATATAAAATACCAATTGGGGTTACCGGCCATACGAAATCTGTCATGTAAAAATCAGCAAGTTTGGTTCTAATAATAGGACATTTTTACGAATTTCAACAACATTTTTAATTTATTTTAGTTATCGTAAATAGAATTTTTTAAAATTCGGTAAATTATAAGCTCATACAATTAAATTTGCATTAAAAATTGGATGTCGTCGAACTAATTTTTGAAATTTAAAAAATGACATTTGTGTAAGATGCTTTCCGCAAAAATTCCCCCCAACTCGGAAGGTGACCTCATAATACGCGAAAATATCACTCCGCGAAATTTTCAACGTTTACAGTAAATTGGGGTAGTAATAAAATTACCTAACAAAGTTGTCTAGAGGCGAATTCCATGAGACAAGAAAAGAGATAATGTGGAACCAACCTGAAAAATTGTCGACCGCATTGGTCTTGACTTGGTACAGGTATTCCAAAAGGCATTCCAAAAAACCCCGCATGCATCAAAAATAATGAAATGAAGGGGATGGATGTGGCGTTGTTCGACATTCAGCAAGTGAATTATGCTTAAACCGATGTAGGGGCCGTCTTGAACTTACTGTGAGGTAAGAGCGTTTGCTCTTTGTTGAAGGCCTCATAGTGACTTCAAGATGAAGAACAACAATCAAAGCGTTGTTCCATTTGCTTAATCTTACCACGTATTTATAGGGATTTTGTCCCATGTTCATTTACTCCATATCCCTTTATTTGTTTATGGTAGGTTAAACCGGTCTGATGGCACGCCAATCCTTCCCTTCCATTCCGGTAGCAATCGCTTTTGAAAAGTCTTAGACATTTTAAAGAAATGATCATCCGAGTGTTAAGTAAAAAAAGAATCTTGAATCAGAGTTTGGACCAAAACTTCAAATTTTTCCAAAAGGGACTGATATCTATCAAATAACCTTTTTAATGATCGTATGAGATGGATTTTTTTGAAACCTTGATTAATAAGGCAGTCATGGCGAAAGTTTGAATAATTTGTGCCAACTCTCGCGTTACAAATCAACTGTGAAACATACACTCCGTAAGCAGGAGAAGCTGGATTATTACGGTCCATGTAAGAGAAATGGATAATTTTGAAATTAAAATAGTCCCTTTTGTCGTAAGTTTTTGTACTGAGATGACCATTTTTGTCAAATTCGAGATGTAAGTCCAAAAAAGATGTAGATCAACCTCTTTCGGTTGTTTCCTTTACTGTATACGTATTAATTTTTGCGGATGCTTATTTTCGCGGTTTATGAAAGATCGACATATTTGCAGGTATCAATTTTCACAGTTTTTAATTTTAAAAGGCCTTTTCTACATAAAAACTTATTTTCACGGGTACTATTTTTTCGCGTTCCAGAGCCAACTGCAAAAATTAATACGTTTACAGTATCTCTAGTTCTAGTGGATATGGTATTGATGGGAAGAACATCATCAATATATCTATAGCTGAAACTGAAGGATCTAACATCTTTTATTTAATGATCTTTTAAAAAGAGAAAACGGGATTTTGTTCTTATTATTTCTAAGCAAATCATTCCCCCTTTATACATTGTAGAACAGGAGTTTGATTGAAAGGTTAAATATTCTACGTGTTTCCCAATAAAATAGGCATATTTAATCAATATGACAATTATAATACATTGAAAATCATTTCGACACCATTCCCATTTTATATTCCATTTATTGTCAAAGGCACAGTTTGAAACCCCCGTACTACCTTAAGCTACCAGATGTTCTCCTTTTCTGGGTTTTGCTTCGGTTTTCGTTTTTGTACTATTTCGATTTTATCAAAAAGTTGTTTACAATATAAATATGATTTTGAATTCTGCTTACTGCTGTCGATTATGTCAAACACAGATATTTTAAAATAGCGGAAACGACACCCTTCAAGAACTGATTAACTACCAAGACTTGCCATTCTTTTCTTAAAAGAAATGAATAATTTTGATGTTTTGAATAATGAAAATACGTCCAAAATTTCCCTGATAATGGATTTATTAAATCGCCTTAGGTAAACATAATGTAAACAAGGTAAAACTGTTACCAATTAAAGATAATAATTGTAATATGCCTTTCGATATAGGTTACGGAATGATGATATTTTCAAATATTTGCAATTTTTTAGCTTCCTATCTCATTTCTATTCCTTTATTTCATTTTTCCCAGTCGTTTCGATTTGTGATACGCATATAAAGGCAGATTTATCTCGGTCGTTACAATGTATCCATTTCACAAATGAAGTTGGACGTCTTTCAAGATATCTTGAGTTATTACTAGTTGATTGATATATATCGAATTTGACATTTCACCGGACTGTTCGTTAACAGTGTGACGGTTACCATATATGAAGCAAGCAATGCTTTCTCTTCGCCTAATGACACACTTGTTCTGTGGAATCAGTGTCAGTGCTTTATTTGTATGGAGTTTGTATCATGTTCTGTTTGTTTCTTCCTCGTCATTTATGTTGTATCTCTGTGTATGATATTTATATTGCCATATGTTCTGGATTTTGATTCTTTTGCTTTTACTTCGACTTTCATTCGGAAATACTTGGACGTACTTAACGCAATAACAAAGTCCCGATGGTGTAGTTGTACTGTTCTTTGTAGGCCTTGATTGATTGGTAGGTATCAATCTTCTTAAGAAAACATTTTGTGTCTCTCGTAGGCCCTAAATAGAACCTGGTTATGCTGGTTTTTATGTCATGTCGGGAAAATTGGCACAGACTAGAGCGACAGAAGAGGTGTTGCTTGTGAGATAAAGGGTCACGACATGATTTATTCCAACAGTAGTACTTCTGGTAATTCAGAAGGCCAATCTTGTCAGTTCTTGTGCCATTCGAAATTCTCACCGGACACATTTCCAACTCATTATTGTCATCACCAATATTCTTTAAACCCTTGAAACATTTTCCTGTTTAAGCACTTGTTCAAGACTCTAAACTTGTCTATTGCCTTAACCATGACAGAAATATTGTCGAACTCGAGCTAATTCTTCAACTGCTTATAATGCCAAACGTTTCCACTGCTTATAATGCCAAACGTGTTGTGTAATTTTTTGGTAGACTTGTTGGTAGTGCAAGGCGTACAACATGGCTACACGGAAACATTCCTGGCCCAGGTTTGTTATGAGCATTGACCTCAGCCTTCTTTTCTGTGATTGCTTTGTTGAATGGGATGAACAGAATCTCTGAAAATTTGTACATGCTGAGGGGGACTTCCAGATCTATCTAATGTCATAAGGTCTATTAACAAATCTGGTACTGACAGTCATATTTTTACCATTTCATTTTGAAAGAAAATTAAGCTGACCTTGAAGAAAGTATCTGCATTATGGCCTATCGTGGTCTTTATACCTTTCAGTACTCTGCTCTTCTCTTCTAACTTGATCTCATCGTTAGTAAGAGATGATTTCTAGTCATTTTTTAACCAATTTTCCGCACTTTAGCCTCTAATAGCCAGTCAATCAATATTTCTTAGTTTTCTTCGTTTTTAATTAGATCATTGCACATTCCAGTCATTTTTACTCTTCCTGTTGAACCCGTCAGCCCTGCTTCCTTGGCGATGCAAAAGATTTAATTTTGTCTCTCAACTAACACCATCTACCATCTTCCAAACCCGTACATCGCCCTCGTCCTCTATTTACTGCGTTTTGGGATGCTTCAAGCAGAAAACATAGTTTCTAAGCATTCATTGGCAGTATTTCCTTTTCCGCTGCAATGGGTGTTTGCAGTTGTATTAATTTTCTCTCCCTTATGAAGGTCTTCAAAACATCCAGTTTTGGAAGCATCTCGGAGTTTCCATACGTTTGATGGAAAGCATGTAGGGTAAGTATGATCTGCGTGACTATACCGCAGATTTTGTAGGGTTCACACCGCTAGTGCTTAAGTTTTGTGGCGTTCTTGCTCGTTTTTGTTTATTTATTTTGTCTTTGTCATGCTGTCTCAATTCGAGTTGGATATGACTTGCCGTGTGTTTGACGTTTTTAGTTCAGAACTTATCGTTTACTACTTCTTGCATAGGAATTCATTGCCAATGTATTTGAGCAATTCGTTTGGTGTACTGCTTAGTCCTGATACTGGCTTGTAGTCACCGTGGGTTAGTGATCTTATTCAGGTAGGCGTATGTTTGCTTAAACAAAAATTATTAAGCATCAATGTTTATCATATGGAAAAATCACGACATGATTTATTCCAACAGTAGTACTTCTGGTAATTCAGAAGGCCAATCTTGTCAGTTCTTGTGCCATTCGAAATTCTCACCGGACACATTTCCGACTCAATATTGTCATCACCAATATTCTTTAAACCCTTGAAACATTTTCCTGTGTAAGCACTTGTTCAAGACTCTAAACTTGTTTATTGCCTTAACCATGACAGAAATATTGTCGAACTCGAGCTAATTCTTCAACTGCTTATAATGCCAAACGTTTCCACTGCTTATAATGCCAAACGTGTTGTGTAATTTTTTGGTAGACTTGTTATTAGTGCAAGGCGTACAACGTGGCTACACAGAAACATTCCTGGCCCAGGTTTGTTATGAGCATTGACCTCAGCCTTCTTTTCTGTGATTGCTTTGTTGAATGGGATGAACAGAATCTCTGAANATTTGTACATGCTGAGGGGGACTTCCAGATCTATCTAATGTCATAAGGTCTATTAACAAATCTGGTACTGACAGTCATATTTTTACCATTTCATTTTGAAAGAAAATTAAGCTGACCTTGAAGAAAGTATCTGCATTATGGCCTATCGTGGTCTTTATACCTTTCAGTACTCTGCTCTTCTCTTCTAACTTGATCTCATCGTTAGTAAGAGATGATTTCTAGTCATTTTTTAACCAATTTTCCGCACTTTAGCCTCTAATAACCAGTCAATCAATATTTCTTAGTTTTCTTCGTCTTTAATTAGATCATTGCACATTCCAGTCATCTTTACTCTTCCTGTTGAACCCGTCAGCCCTGCTTCCTTGGCGATGCACAAGATTTAATTTTGTCTCTCAACTAACACCATCTACCATCTTCCAAACCCGTACATCGTCCTCGTCCTCTATTTACTGCGTTTTAGGATGCTTCAAGCAGAAAACATAGTTTCTAAGCATTCATTGGCAGTACTCCCTTTTCCGCTGCAATGGGTGTCTGCAGTTGTATTAATTTTCTCTCCCTTATGAAGGTCTTCAAAACATCCAGTTTTGGAAGCATCTCGGAGTTTCCATACGTTTGATGGAAAGCATGTAGGGTAAGTATGATCTGCGTGACTATACCTCAGATTTTGTAGGGTTCACACCGCTAGTGCTTAAGTTTTGTGGCGTTCTTGCTCGTTTTTGTTTATTTATTTTGTCTTTGTCATGCTGTCTCAATTCGAGTTGGATATGACTTGCCGTGTGTTTGACGTTTTTAGTTCAGAACTTATCGTTTACTACTTCTTGCATAGGAATTCATTGCCAATGTATTTGAGCAATTCGTTTGGTGTACTGCTTAGTCCTGATACTGGCTTGTAGTCACCGTGGGTTAGTGATCTTATTCAGGTAGGCGTATGTTTGCTTAAACAAAAATTATTAAGCATCAATGTTTATCATATGGAAAAATCTGACCGTTTTGCTCATTTGTTTATGTCGCCATTTTTTGACAACATGGCATCCAATATCTAATACACTGTTAATAGAAATGAAATATTTTCATGAAGGACCCGGACATTTTATAGAAAATATCAGTTTTACATGAATAAAAAATACGGTTACGTTACATTCCTTCACCAGACCTACAAATGAATAAAATATCTTAAAAATTCAAGGTTCCAAGAAGGAAATAATATTTGAGGCGAACAGTGTAGTATTGCCTTTGTCAAAATATTGCAAGATGTCGATTTTCTGTGATTTGCAACTGAAATTATTATACTTTACTATAGAAACTATGGTAAAGATAAAATAGATAACAACTGTTTATCTTTTTACCACGTAATAGCGCGTAGGCAAAATAACTGTTCGTATTAATGATTTTCAATTTTGCATGTTCCTTATAATGTTTATATAGAAGTTTTTTGTAATAATTATTATGTATGGGAGCGGACTGCTTAAGTTGGAAAAACTTGTGTCCAATCCCTTTTGTTATATTAGCAAATAAAATTATTATAAACTAAAACTGTTCGGGAAAGTGCGCGTAGGCAAAATAACAAATTTGAATAAGGCGCCCTTTTGCACGTCGAACGAATAACTAGTTATTTCCCTTGTCGTCACTGAAGTCAGTGTAAATGCAAATAAAAATGGCTGCCAATCGGTTCGGCTGCAGCACTCACAGGGACATTACGGCAATTCCAGATTTAAAGAACACCATAAATTCTAATCATTCGTACAACAGTATGCTCTTTCTACAGATAGTTACAGTATTGGGGAATTCACAATTGCATAACGATTCTTTCCGTGCCTGTAAAAAGGGTCGAAGCACAGGACTTAAACACATTTGTTAATCATCAAATTTCTCCGAGATTCATTTTGATAGTGTGCTAATCTATTTTTCCACGAAGGCGGCAAGTCCCTGTATGTGATGAAAGCCAATACTAACTAATGATCCAGTATAAAAATTATTCGTTCTGGTCATCTAGACTCTTTTCAAATGAATTAGATATTGATGCCTAGTCAAACACCCTGTTTCGGTTTTTAGTTCAGTATAATAATACAGTTATGGTCTTTAATTGACTTCAGATAATATCCAAAATTATTTAATCTCGAAAAGGTTATTTTTCCTCGGACTACGGACCTCGGCAAAAATAACCTTTTCTTAATTAGATTATTATGGATATTATCCTAAATTAAAGGCCATAATGGTATAATGTCAAGTAATCTAAGAATGTAAACAACTTGTCATGTAAGAATATTCAAGTGTTTAACAAAAATAATTCAGTGATATACCTACTTATCAAAAATCTGGTGTCAATTAATTTTGGAGCGTAAACAAGATATGTTTGTGAAACACAACAAGATGTGTTTGTGAAACACTACATATGCCCCTAGCACCAATTCTATTAGTTTAATTAATTTGAAAAATGGAATCTTCAATATTTTTTGTTATACTTATCTTTCTTTACATACAAAACATATGAAAATGGAATTTAAGACTTAAATTTTGACCTCTGTGACCTTGACCTTTGACCCGACCTTTTTTGGGGGGCGCATAATATTCCTCTTGAGTAGATCGATATACTTGCCAATTATGATAAGTCTGTCTTAAATAGTTCAAAAGTTATAGAAAGGGTTAAAATTTTGGACGCACGGACAAATACCAGTTTCTTTTATACCATTTTATTTTGTTCAAATAACAGTTCGACAGTTATGATTCTTCTACACTTTAAACAACGCTTCAACATAATTTGATTAAATCTAAATTGGAACAACTGATAAAATGGTCTTTTAAATTTTCTGATCAACAATTTATTTGTTGTAACAAAAAGCAAGGATTCTTTTCTAATATTACTTACATTGTACAATAACCATTGCTCCTGGACATGTGATGCTACGATAAACGCACTAAAATCTTTTGCTTGACAACGTTTTTGTTTGTTTTAGTATCATTATTAACAGGTCTTTTGAATTTCAATGGGTACAAATTGTGCACCTCTCATTGCAGATCTTTTTCTTTTCTGTTACGAACATGACTTCATGAAAAAACTACAAAATGGAACCATACAAAACAGTTATCAACTTATTTCTTTTTTCAATGATAACAGGTATATTGACGATATCCTTACTATTCACACTCCAGTTTTTAGATTTTGTCGACATCATTAACCCACCACATCTGAAACTTGATAAGGCTAACAATGATTCCAAATATTGCCCTTTTCTGGATCAAAGTATCGTCGTCGTTTCTGGTAAAATGAAAAACTAAAATTTACGATAAAAGAGGTGATTTTGATTTCGGTTTTAATTATTTCCTTTTTCTTCACGGCGACGTTGCTCTGGCTCCATCCTAAGGAGTCTATGTTTCTCAACTGGTACGATTCGCACGCGTTTGTTCTACTCTAGAAGACTTTTATGAACGTAACCTTACTATCATTTCCAAAATTTTGCAGCAAGGTTACAGATTACATAAATTGTTAAATATATTTTTAAAAAATCATCAAAGATATGAACATTTGATATCAAAATATGATGTCGCTGCGCCGCTTTTAGCTGACCTTTTCCTTTACTCGGACGAGGCCAAGTTTTTACAAGGGCTTATTCAAAGAAAACAAAAATATTTAGCCCAGTCCTTTAATTTCAGCTTCCGCTATAAAGACGATGTTCTTTCTCTTAATAATCCTAAATTTAAGGAGTATTTACATCAGATCTATCCCAATGAGCTTGAAATTAAAGAAACAACTCTGAAACACCTACTTCAGCTTCATACCTAGATCTGTTATTGTATATTGACGAAGATGGACGTTTGAAGTCTAAGCTGTATGATAATCATGATGATTTTAATTTCCCAATTGTACACTTTCCCTTTCTTTGTACATTTCACAGTTGATTCGTTACTGTCGAGCGTGTAGTTTGTACAGTGATTTTTTGAACAGAGCAAAAACACTGTCCCAAAAGCTGCTTAGTCAGGGATTTGTTCAACCTATGTTAATTTCATCCCTCAAGAAATTCTATGGCCGTCATCATCACATCATCGAAAGATATAACGTGTCAGTATTCGAAATGAAAGTGGACATTTTCAGCTAGATTCACGTCTTCCCGGATTTGACTACCGACTTTGACATTTTCCTGGATTGACTCACTCACGGTGTGACGGGTGCTGTTAACAGAGCAGGGCATGCTTACCCTTCCGGAGCACCTGATGTCACTCTCAGTTTCACTGGAGTTCACACTGTGAGAGCTTTGTTTTGAATGTTGTGATTTCTGTTTCTGTGCTTTGTGTCTGTCTGGCGTCGTTGTTTTGTGTCTGGCGTCATTGTTTTCTGTGTTCTCGTTTTGACCATGCCTTTGGACATCGATTTTTGTAAATTTCACTCCTTTGTTCCTTCGGTATTCTACTGCCGTTGTCGCAAACAGCTTATTACTAAAGGCATTTCGCATCCTCGATTTTACGGAAATGTTGTTAAAAATGTCAGAAACTGATTGAAAATCCAGAAAAACTGGGACGTAACTTACATTCTATACGTAATAGGTGATATCGACAGAATATTTTCAACGTGTCCATTAAATTGGTTTTGGGATCCAATGGCCTGAGGGTTTTACACACATACTGGCCTTTCACTGATACTGCCGATGTCTACTGAAATACATGATGATTCTTTACTAAACCCATCTGCGAGTTTTAAATTTGATTTTTCTTCCGCAGTTCGACAGTGTTTTACCAGTAGACAAGACTCCTTGAGTTTGCCGGCAGTTCAGCAGCGAGCACTCCTTGACCTATCTTTCTAAATTACGTTTTGTCCCCTTTTCCTTTTCAAGATTGTGCTCATAGAGTTAGAATTCTACCTGTTTTAGGTTTTATTAGTATGTTTATTATATTATGGGGAAACGGGGCGGAGAAAGGGGGAGGTTTGGGTATCCACAAACCGGTTTAACCCTACCGCTGAACTTTGCTCGTGCAGATACCAAGTCCGGCTGTCCCAAGTTTTTATCGTTGTTTATGTTTTCTTTTGTTTTTTATTGTGTTTTTTTTTTCTTGTGCAGTTCCTTGGTACAGTGTGGCATGTGACTATGTTTTTTGGCAATTGTAGATCTTTTTATTTGTGCAGGTGAAATAGAGTCGAATACGGTGAAAAGATAATATTATCCGTATAACGCTGGGAATTGAAAAGTCGATTCGGATGACAGTGATTGCAAGAGAACTTTGCCAGTTTAATTAATATATGTTGACGATCCCGCATCCATGACAAGAAAAAAACTTGGATGAAGAATCGTTTGAAAATTAGCATAGAATTCCGCTTAGACCTGTGTTAGGGGCCGGCTTGAACTTACTATGAGGTATGAGCAAAGCTCATTGTTGAAAGCCTCATGATGACTTCAAGATGAAGAGCAACAATAATAGCGTTGTTCCCTTGCGTGTTTTTACCATGTATTTGTAGAGACCTTATATCCTTTCATTCACAATTTGCGACTGGAGTTTGTCTCTCTTGCAGTGTGGAGTCCGTAAAAAGATTCCCCGTGCGAGAGATGTATCCTCTCTATATATTTCAGTTATGGTATACTTGTTCATGAGAAAATTTCTCATATGGATATACTATTATGCTTTCAAATTGTGGCATTTGTTTTTGTTATTTCGAAATGTAATTCTGACCACCTGTTTAAAGTGCCCACATCTCGTTATTTCATAATGCTAAGTTTTCTAACAACTTGATGAGTGCCCTGTGTTTGTCTATATGTTGTAATCGTCCACTAGCTTAAGGTGCCAGTGCTTTTGTCGGGCAACGGATGACAGTGATTGTAAGATCACTTTGCTAGTTTAATTAATGTTTGTTGACGATCTCGTATCCATGATAAGAAAAGACATGGATGTAGCGTTGTTCGACAATTAGCAAAGAATTCCGCTCAAACCGGTGCTAGGGGGCGTCTTGAACGTACTATGAGGTATGAGCAAAGCTCATTGTTGAAGGCCTCTTGGTGACTTCCAGGTGAAGAAAAGCAATAAAAGCGTTGTTCCTTTGCTTGTTTTTTACCATGTATTTGTAGAAACTTTGTGTCATGTACATTTACTCCATATCCTTTCATTCAACATCGAGTACTTTTGTGTGGCCACGTGGTATAACTGCCTTATGCATATTCACAAATTTGCATTAAAAAGTAACCCTCATTTTGCCATATGTACAATTTGATGCCATTATTTTCTTAAAATCGAACTGTGACACGATGTCGTACATGTTACGCATTCCTTCAAAGGTGACTTCTATATATAAAAGTAAGTGAGAACCGAACCGTCAGTCAAAAGAACGAACAATCCATGGACAATGGCGACATCGGAAACACTAAGAAACAAGGACACCACTTGAGTACTGGACAAAAAAGAAAAATGAAGACACACGTACAGATATATAAACACGGACCCAATAATAACCATGGGTGAGATCAGGTGTACCAGTAGAGTAAGCATCTCCTGCTTTTTATAAGACATCCGCCGTGTTGAATATGCCAACTCCGGTAGTAAAGTCAAATCCGATAGAGGAAAAACAAACTTTAGTTGTAGAGGGAAAAATCTGGGAAATCATCTGGGAAACAGATATCCCATAACGATCCACAAGATCGTGATGTCGACCGTAAAACTTCTGTAGTGATGACTCTAAGTTTTTGGTAACGTACCCATGCTTAAGTAGTCTATTTGTACACATGTAAGCAACTGAGCTCTAGTAACGACCACTAGCTATTGAGTAGCGAATGAGTTGTGAGATGTAAACGCCATATTCTGGTGCTTTTGGAATGTTGCTACTAAGAAAAGGGAAGTTGACTATTGGGAAAGTGAAGTCATCGCGTTTGTCATTCAGCCTATATATGTCCACATTGCAATTGTGATTTATTATAAGCAAAGTAAAGATGCTGCTGGATTGCATTTCGGTTTGAGGGTTTGGGTTCTCTGCATGATTTGCAGTTCAAATGGACAAGTGCGGCGGAATTGACATTTTGAAACTGTTGACGAGATTAACTTAAAATATGAAATGAAGCCTTGAAAGCATGTAAGAATGTTTCAAGAAAAAATATAACTTTAGAAATATTGTTCTTATTTGAAGAGCATGCGGTATTTCACACAGCTAGTTTAAGAGACTCGTATTTCTACTATTTTTTAATACTAAATATTAGCCCCCAGCTATCCCCCTCGTGTACAGCCCTGTTCTTAATTGGTTGTAATTTAGCCTGTTTAGTTTATTAATTTTTCCAAACACTTCTGTTTTTTTTTAGTTTGGAGAGAAGTTTAGCTGTTGTAATGACAATATACACAACCTTAAGTTATGTTAATAATGAAACAAGGTATCTCTGTAATTTGTAGTTTTATAGTCTCTTACAAAGACTTGGTTTAAGAATTTATTTATTTCTGTTATCCCACTTTATCATATCTGCTGCTTTCTCGGCTATCATCATGGTAGGAACATTTGTATTTCCAGATGGAAGGTCTAGCATTACAGAGGCATCCACTACTCGTAAGTTAGAAATATCTCTTACTCTGAAAAATAGTAATATGACGGTATGTGAACATTCCTCTATTTATATAAGGAATATTTTGACAGCTGTTAAAAATATATCTACATATCGTGACCACAACTAATAAAAATACAATAAAATGGAAAGTTATACGGATACTTTTGAGAATTATAGCAGATACTCGGAAAACCAGAAAACCAAACTTAGGCTGAAAAAGGTCCATAAAGCCGTGAAATAAGGTCGAACCCTTTTTGGACGGAATTGTCCTACTTCGAATTCTTCCGAGAACGCCAAAAATATTTTGGTTTACGACTGCATGGAACTTCTCTGAGTTATCTTTCATTTTGTAATAAATAAAACAATAACTAACTATTAACTTCTTAGGTTTGTTCACAAATGAAAATACTTTATTATACCCCTTCACCTAAGAAAAGGGGTAAACTGGTTTACTTTGCTTCCTCTCTTAAAACATGTCTGTCATCTACCCTATCTATGTTCCAACATACATTGATTGATATTGTGAAAAAAAACTATAAGAAAAACTTAAGAACCATGAAATCAGTTGCCTGTCACTGACAGGAATATTTTATTTTCTTTGACTATATCTCTAATGAAATGTTCCAAAATGTTTTACTCTTGTTGCTTCTCATGTTGGCAACTTCGATTCTCTCAAAAATAATTCCATTTTTGAAAAAATCACGTTAGAATATTTCTATTTTCCTTAGTGCTCATTACAACAAGGAATCGGGAACCAGTTTTCGTCCACACCGGGATCAGTCTAGAAGTATAAATTAGTGCAGACCATGAACTTCGATATGGTCTATTACGCCCAATTTTGTAAAATATCAATTTGAAGTCGGGAAATATTGAAAACGTTTAAAAGACTTTAAATGTACACTATTGGGATTTCCATATAATGTATTAAACCACTTTGTTTTTTACTTGTACATGTATTTGTATTCATTGCCGAAGTTTTTCATTATTGAATGCCCGAGTTTTCAAGTATCGCGATCGCGTTAAAAACATATATTGAAGATGGTATGAAAGCAAAAAAAATATCCAAAATACTGTCGTGTTTTTTGTTTTTAAATACTTTCAAAATATGATCCTTATCTTTTTGTGTTCAGTATAGAATTTAAAGAAATCACATAAAAAATAATTAATATATAGAATATCGAAGTTACTGTAAATTCTGTAAAAGGGGATATGGAGGAAATGCACATGAGATGAACACCATATCTGCTTCAGACTTAAATTTAAAGCTTCTCGTTTATAATTCTCGACTCTTGAATAATGCTTCTGAAAAACCAATTATTATGGTAGAATTACATATGACTTCAATATTTTCATAACTTTTTATAACTTATTTCTGGAAAAGACAGAAAAGAACCCTGACATGCTTACAGTTTGCATTAGACAATCGGGGATTTATTATTTTTTCATGTCAAATATTTTTTATCTATTTGCCTGTCTTTTATTTAATCTTCTTTGAAATTGCTGAAGTCTTGTAGACATTTGCGGACATCCAAAACGATTATTTTTTTCTGTTCTGTATATAATAAAACAAATTGTATGGAAAAAAATAACGTTTACTTACAGTCATTTTATAGATAGCATGATGAGTGTGACTGCAAGACATTAATCCAGTCTACAACATTACCTGCTGGACTAAAAATTTGCTTTCATTACCTTTTGTGGATTAATTTTTATCTTGAGAAATGCATGTAGTAACAGATCATATAACGCATAATCAGTTTGTTTGGCCATATAATCCCTAATACCTTAACTGAGATTCATCTAGTAGAACCTCATTTGTAAATTAATCTGTTTGTTTAGTTTTTAAGCATGAATATTTATCTTAACACCTTTACAGATTGTCAATGCCTGAAGGAAAACGAGTTTTTAAAAAGAGCAATCAATGTTGATAGGATAAGTGAGTCAAACATTGGAATTTTGTGCTATATGAATACCGAAGCAAGAAAAAGGAACGGGTGGATTCTAAAATTATAAAAACAACATCACATAATAAAATTTAAAAAAAAATATCATATCCAACACGAACTAAGACAGTATTACAAAGATAAAACAAATACTAGTAAAACAAAAGTGAACAAGATTGCCACACTACTAAAGCACCAGCAGTGTGAACCCCTAGAAAAGTATCATCAGGTGCTCCGGAAGGGTAAGCATGATCTGCTCCACGCGTGGCACCTGTCACACTGCCAGTATGGAAAGTCGAGTTTTGTCATGGTCGGTGTTAGTCAGTCCGGTAATAAACTCTGGATCTATCCAAAAGATTTTTTTTCATTAGTGAAATAGAATCATTGTAACGGTCCGTCATATCGTGGTGACTAGGAAGTGTTAATAAATGAATTTCTTAAGGTTAAACAAGATGACAAAAGATAATAATTGTTAATTATCAGTCAAGCAGGCATTTTGCAGTGGTTTTAACAGACTTCTAGTCAGTCTGGACAAGGTATCTATAGAATGACTGTAAATCCAGTATATTAAATGTACTACAATATTTAATCCTTACTTCAATGATGGATCGACAACTGCCTTTGGGTCACTGGCTGAACCCATCCTGCAAGTTCCAACCGGATGGTGAATTGTGGTCGCAAAATTAACAAATATACATCTCCAGTAGGCAGTTGTGTTAAACTCCAACTCCTTACAATGACCTTCAACGTCATGCCGTACAAACGTTGCTCCGATACTTTTCCAAGATGAAGTATTTTCCAGCTTTTGTAGAAATCTAATGGCTAAATAACATGTAACTTTTTTTTGTAATTTAGAAATAGGATGGACAAATAGACGGCATTTATGTTAAAGTAAAGTAATACTAATGTCATATCTAATTTTTATGCATATGGATGCTGACATGCGTTATTTACTGAGGCGACAACAATATGTTTGACAAAATTTTCCCATTGTATTGGCATTAACAGAATAAATTTGAAATTTAAATTTGTTTTAAAGAAAAAATATACAAATAATTATAATTATATCGAGATAGCTATGTTATTTGCAGATAATATTCTTGACTTTCCATAATATTCCCTAAAATATCACTAACATATTGTTGATATGTTTGAAAACAAAGCTATGAATTTCAAATTGGTTTTAAACACTTACAATAAATCACTTTTGAAATCGCAAACAAAATCTAAAATCTATTATCATATTTTCTACGAATTCAGAGAAACTATAATCATGTTTCGGTTATTTATCAGAATAAATGCTTGAATATTTTTTTCAAATCAAATTCAAAACTTGTAATGGGAGTCAAAAATATGATGTAACATAAATTTTAAAAATAACAAAATACCGAAGTTACTGTAAATTCAGTTTCTGCATAAGGAATCCAAAATATTACTGGAAAAACTTTTTTTAAACTTTCCTTTAACTTATGCAATGTTTTCCCAGAGGAATATCTGCATCTTATACCAAATTATTGATAAAAAGTATTTTAAGAAGTGAGATATAAAAAAAATATTGATTTTAAAAAATTGTACCCAACTGGGTTGAGAATGACAAGACGATAAGGAGTAAATATGTATGAAACAGTCTTTACATATAAATCATACATTTATTGTTGTTCTTCATTTTGAAGTCACAAAAGGGCTTCAAAAATGGCAAGGACTTCAAATGTATAGCTTTCTTCGGGCGTACTTATTTCTTTTTATAGATATACAAAAATCAGATGTAAAATGTTGAGGGTGCCATTATATGCAGAATTAAGCATTTCTGTGTTATCAGAATAGTCTTGATGTTTTACCACTTGGCGTAGGCCTATGTTATGGCCTGTAAGTTCCAGAGTATCAACGACCGAGGCGTTTAGTTTTTTGGTGCTGTCCTGAAAATTATATCTTTTAAAAGTTTAGAAATTTTATAACACTTAAGTATATGTTATCAAATTGTACAAATTTTATCGACCCGCTTTTCTAAATTTTTGCTGTACTAGATGTCGGTCTCATCTGGTAAAACAAATATCTATCTGCATATTTCAAACTTCTCTAAATCATACGTAAAGTATTGTGTCATGTTATGCTTATTATTTACCTTACCTCTAACTAACACATCCACATCCTCTGGGTTGGAAAAGTATCTTGGGTCAATTACAGGGTCATCAAAAGGATTTGTACTTCGGAGTCTGATATACCCAAAACTTTTAGGATGTAACAACACCACCATAACTAGAAATCCGTTAGGTGAAACAATATTCTGGTGATTCTTAATGACCTGTAAAAATAATGTCTGTGACATAAGAACAGGTTGCAAAATAATTAAAAAATATCCTAATTCTTGAAGTATTGGAATTGTCATATTGTTTATTTGACGCCTATTGAAATTCTGAAAGACAAAATCTTGGCAGATATCAGGAATATAACTTAAAATGTTAAAAAGCGAATAGCAAAAATGGCTGACAACAAAAATTTTCAAGATGGAAAAGAATTAAATACTTCGTACGTAATGAAAGAAGACACAAATAAATGAAAATGTTTCTTAAATTGGCATAGATAGTTTACACAACATTTGTTCAAATTTTCCAATGTGGCACACATCACAAAAACATAAACTGCAATAGGAATATTGTTGTCGTAAATTAAAGTGTACCGTATTGTTTGATCAAATCTAGAGGTTACTTGCGTGACGTCAGCGGTTCATGAATTACAAATTATTTCAGAATGGATAGCATAAAGAGCAAATTAATCAAACGTTTTCAATGTTATAGAAAAGCAGACTTGAAGTTACAGATCTAAGTCTATTGGAAATTATTACAGCTCATAAATGACTTAAACAAGTTAATCAATGAAACGATTTTATAAGAAAACATTCAATAAGGATAGATGTCACTGGAAAAGGGGGAGAAGGGGGCAATGCAGAAATGTTTGATTTCTATTCCACTTACAGTAAGTCTGCTCTTTTCTAAAAATACAGAAGGGGTAGTTCTCCTGCCTAAGGCATGCAGTTTCTCTTTACCGTTTTTCTTTAATGGCTGCTATATGTCAATGCTTTTGACATGACTGTTGCGCATATACTTGGTATTCCAATATCGAAGAGAGATATTAGAATGTTCTTATTTAGCTCTTTAGATTGAACCCTTGAAGTACCCAAGCTCCCAAGTGTTTGAATTTCAAATTCTCTACCATAAAATTCAAGGAATCATAGTATTACCATTTAAATGTCAATTAATCCATTTCTCAGATACCACTGGGAGAAATAACATGGATATTTTTACATAATACTAAGTGAGTCCTACTATGTATAAACTTTTATGTTTCTTCTGTATTTCCAGAAACAAACCTTTTCGGTGAAGACACCCGCTGGAGTTTCATAAGCAGCGTCAAGAAAAATAAGTTGTATATCCGGATAGTGTTGATGGTCTATCCTTTTCAAGTGAAGAAACATATCGCCATCAACACCATTTCCTGTGTATATACCTTAAATGAAGAAAATATTTCATGCAATGAATCATAAAAGTATTCTTAGTAGTTTTCAGTTGTACTTTCAGAGGGGATGCGTTCATTCTCATTTTTTTTTACCTTTGACCTTTTTATTATTATATTTTTTCTCGATTTGAACTAAGGTAAGATTTTACTTTTTGCATTTAGAGAAAAATAATCATATAAAATTGTATCATATCAACCATACGTGCAAGTGCTTTATAGATACGACTGGGACATAGCAAAAGTACTTCTTTTATTAAAATTCAAACCAACCATATTCATATATTTTGTCAAGGTAAAAATGAAACACTTTAAAATGTTTTATGAAATATTTCAATACATTCATTTATTTTTGTATGATATCGGATAATGTCATCTTGCTTTCCTGAAGATTAATTTTGATGTTATATATTGGATGTTGTAATTGGTAACCTTATGCAATATCCAAAGTAGATATTTAGAACCTATTACATTATGTACTCTAGACAATTTAGACACATAGCAGTTACTCTGCGTGAGGTTAAATCCTTATACAATATAAACTAACTTCTTTAAGATGCCTTTTGATCACATACCAGGTACTCCACGTACTGTTAGATTCTTATTTTTCCTGTGGATCTGATTTGTTTATTATAAGTACGTAACATTTAGTGTTTAATAATTAATTATTTTTATATTTTATATAAAAACTGTTAATGGTTAATGACAAAAACAGCGAAAAAATTTAGTTGGAATTTTGATTTCTTCTTTTGTAAATAGTAAAATATCTTTTGTCCCTGTATTTGATGTATAATTATGTCTATCATATACTTAGTTAACATGTGATAAAAATTTTACCCCCAGATACAACTAGATGATTTAAACAAAAATTGACACTGTCTTGTAACCTGTACGGCAATTTTTGTTGAGTCATAATAAGATGGCGGATGATCCGAGGCCGATTAGGTAGACACTTTATTTTTTTCTCATTTTCACTCACTTCCCTTGTTTTGTGTAAAGTTGTGTTACTGCACATATCTCAAATATAATGGGGAGTCTCCACAAAAAGCGTCATGGACCAAGGTTCACAAATAAACTTGTATTTTATGCTTAAACTGAGAGTCCGAAGTGCTATCAAAATCGAAGTGAAATTATGATGTCTGATTGAACTTTACATCGAGTCAGTCTATTTTTTCCAAACAAAAGTGGATGTCTATGGCCTATTTTTGTACCAATCATTTTGATCAGCATACTCAGAAACTATAATTTTACCTGTATATGCCTGTAAAACGATTTGTCAAAAACCTGAAGTGTACGGCCGTGTCACCAGCAAATGTCTACATTTTTTCCCTCTTTTACGGTTGAGTCATTGTACGGTCGAGTCCAAATTCACGAACTCCGTAAGAAGTGTGCATGCAGTTGAGTCATTTGCAATTTGTCAATATTACATATGTTATCGTTGCATATCAGTAGATTCGATGGATACATGTAATTATCTGAACAGTTTAAAGACCTTTTAACTTGAATGGAAAGATTGTTTGTATTTTCTTAAAATATATTGTAATCTTGAATTTTCAGAAATAAGCACAATGCGTTGAAAAATTAATAAAAAGTTTCGCTCATGGCGAATACAAAAATATATTTTCATACTAGAACAGACCACCAAACCCCTCTTTTCATCTACTGTCTGTCATGACAACGGAGACATTAGATACGACTGTAATGTATTTAAGATCATAAAGTCAGTACATGAACAATTTGTGGTTGAGCAGATCTATGTAGAATCTGACCTAAATGTAAATGAATAGCGAAGCATGTGACCCTGGTTTAAATGTCAATTGTTTCATAATGTCTGACGCGTCCACCTAAATTGCGGCAAATATTGGAAATAGGGTATTTTAACCTTTTTATGACCTCTACCATAGAGGTATAAAACATGTCTCTGACTATTCTAAGTCACTGCTAACGTAGGAAATCGCACATTGTGCGACATTTACTTATCACAATTTTTTTTTTTTATCAAAACACACACATTTCATTTTAGTAAAATAATACTTTGTAAATCATCAAATATTACATTACAAGCATGAGACATTGTTGAACATTGCATTTGAAAATTGCATAACCAGAAGAGCATATCTATATTATGGTGAATTCTATCATGCTTGGCTGAGATATTTTAGAAAAAAAATCCGTTGAAGAAGATATCAATCTCTTTCAAATGATAGGAACAGAAGAAAGTCGTTGATGGACAAGAATTCAGCTACTGCCCTGTCCTATCGGGAGTCCTTCAGGGTTCAGTTTTGGCCCAATGTTTTTTCATCATATATATATCAACGACATTATCAAGCAAACACTGATATCTTCGCACATCGTAACATTGTCTATTTTACCATCAACTAACAATCTGACTCTAAAATGGCAAGAAGAGTGGTTAACGTCCTTCGACACTGAAATCATTCACATATATAGGAAAAGAAAACTAGTACATTTTAAGATACTCTCCATAACAAAATTCTTAAACAGTGGACAAAGCATCAGTTGATTTTGATCTTACCAGTACCAAATATCTATCCTAGAATAGTCACAAAAATAACATCACAAACAAGGCAAATGACGCTTTTAGATTTATTAAGCATGGTGTAAAAACCAGCGTCTTAAGAACAAGGAACTAGCATATTACACCTTTGTTAGGCCTCAATTAGAATACTGTTACATATTGTGGGATCCTTGGCACCAAATGTATGTCCACAAATTAAAATAAGGGCAGTTTTGGGCACACGCTAAATCAATACAACTACCAATACAGTGTTACCAAAATTCTACGGCAACTTAACTGGCCTATATTACAACAGCGCAGACGATTTTCTTCACTCATTTATAGAATAAAACAATATGATGAATACAACCTGTTAAATGTAGCTCATTCAATCAAAAGATCATAAATGTATGTTGCCATAGTCACCAACAAATTACCGTCCCTCATCCTTCTTTCCCCGCACCATAAGGATATGGAACGGTTTACCATCCGAATTCCAGACCTACCATCATTTAAGTTTGTACTGCAACCAATCATATATAATTGACTTAATTCTACGTTTTTATCTTATACTATTTTTGTTTCAGAAATGTAAATATTTCACTTGTTAACATTCTTGCACAAAAAAAATTATTTTACCCAAAAGTACCTCCTAGTATGTTCAAAAGATTGAATAAAAGGAGTATCCTGTAGATGTAGATGTAATGAGGGAGTGGGTTTCGTGTTCTGTTCTTGTAAGGAAATATTTTTTCGCGTTGAATGAAATTGCTGAAAGCATTGTGTTTTTTCTGAAAATTCAGTATCAATGTATATTCTTAGAAACTACAAACAAGCTTTCCTTTCAAGTCAAAAGGTTGACCTTTAAACTGTGGAGATAAATGAGATAATGACATGAATCCATCTTTATTAACTTCTACTGATATGAAACAATAACAGGTAATATTGACCAAATGACTCAACTGCATGCACATTTCTTACGGTGTTTGTGAATTTGGAGTCAACCGTACAATGACTCAAACGTAATCGAGGGAAAAATGTAAACATTTGGAGGTGACACGGCCGTACACCGCAGTTTTTTTACAAATCGGTTTACGGGCATTCACAGGTAAAATTATAGTTTCTGGGTATGCTGATCTAAATGATTGGTGCAAAGATAGGCTATAAACATCCACTTATGTTGGGAAAAGATTAGTGACTTGATCTAAAGTTCAATCAAACATCATATTTTCGCCTCGATTTTTCAAAGCACTTCGGACTCTCAGTTTGAACATAAAATACAAGTTTATATATGAACCTTGGTCCATGACGCTTGGTTTGGAGACTCCCCATTATATTTGGGTTCTGTTACTGCAGTAGCACAACTTCACGCAAAACGAGGTCAAGTGAGTGAAAATGAGAAAAAATAAAGTGACTACATAGTGGGGCTCATATTATCCGCCATCTTATTATGACTCAACAAAAATTGCCGTACAGGTTACAAGACAGTGAAAATTGGCTGATATGATATCGTTATCAACTGCTTCTGATAATTATCGCATGCCTTTCCATCACTACTCGAAAACTATATAACACTCAAGTTCGTGTATTTCCGTTTAAACAATAAGCATTGCGCACGATATCGTCTAACAAACAAAATACTAATACTGCATTTTATAAGTATGAGTATATTTTTCAGAAATTTTTTTTTTACAGTTGAAATATATGGTAAAACTATTATTACATGGGATTTTTCATATCGAAAATTTAGCCCCGAATGAAGACAGACGAATTAAATGATACTCTGTTTTATGGTCACCATCAAGCGTTCGATAGACAATATTTTTAGGACAACATATTTCATGTGAAAAATGATTCATACTTGACAAAAATTAGACACCGTCCACTTTTATTTCACCTTTAATTGGGTTTCTGTAGTTAGGTTGTAAAAGAAGAATTGCATACATAAGAGTAGAATTGTATATTTCAATGAGACCCTGAGTTTGAAAATGGAAATTCAATATTTCCTTGTATTTTATCGTTCATGTCAATGGTCTTTGATTTGTTCATTCTGTATAAAGATAATAATTTTCTCTTTGTGGTGAAAAATATAAAACAGAGAAAAGTGTACAAAAGGGATTTGACGTAAATGTACATGGTACGAAAAATTTTTCATATTATAACCGGACATATTAATACAAAAGCAAATAATTATAGAATAACATAACAAAAAGTCAGTTTTGCGTATGTATATATTTTTTCTTCGTCGAAGATCTAATTAAAGTTTGTAATAAAGCAAAGTTAGGGACCATTCATTAACTTGAAAACGGGGTGGGGGACTATGTTTTTTTCAAAAAAATATATGGTAACTGGTTCAATGTGAAAAAATATTTTGGCTGTAAAAAGGAAAACAATATTCCGAAGGAGGCTCTCTGCAAAAAA
>MJUU01000601.1:22700-46589 GCA_002080025.1 Modiolus philippinarum | reverse complement strand
AAACCCCCTTCAAGTTAAATGATCGGTTCCTTACATCTCGCCTGAATAAGGTTTGAATGGCAAGGATCGGCATGTGCATATCAAATGATCTAAAATGAAGTTGAACGTTTATGTTTGAGTAATAGAAAGTAACTTAAATATTTGTAATTTAGAATGGACCCAACCTTTATCAAATCACAACACTGATCACTCATGGAATTTAAATGTAAGTAGTTACATAGTTAGTAATACAAAAATGTATAGTTACGTAGTCACATAGTTGAATGCAAGTAGTAACAATCCCAAAAATCGTGTTGATTATTCTTCGAATTAGTATCAGACATCAACAAAATATTGTCTAATGTTTATTGTCCTTCCTTTACAACACACACACACACACATACGACAAGTAAAATTGTGTGAAGTTGACAGTTTTAGTGAAAAACACCTTTTATTCAGGGGACCACAAAATGACTATTGTGGACAAGTTGTGTTCCAATTTTCCCATTAGTCTCGGCGAAAAAGCTCGTGCAGGCGGCTGCTCTAAGCCAACTTCAAAATAACTTAGAGCTGAAATGCTAACTTAGACTCCATTGATAAAAAACATTTTTTTGGTCATGCATGGCATAAAAGCATTTTGTCCGATGATCGATACCGGCTTAGTCTCTGGGCCTCTGGTTCATTATCCTTTTATAGTATTCTTCTGTGATTTTTTTTTCATAATGATATTATAAACTTTTATCGTCCTATCCTAAGAATTAGTTGTTTTTAACACTTTTTTAGGAAATCTCAAAAAGACTCACAGACAAAGAATATATGTAAGAGTTGAGTAGAATGCAACGAAAAAAGTATATTAAGTCCTTGTACTTATTGAAGATTTACATGGAAAAGCAGTTAGACAATGGACAAAGTATACCCTATAATTTTATTTTAATTTTATATTGAATCATTTAGAGATTTGTTAAGATGCACAATTTTTTTCTTCGTCGAAGATCTAATTAAAGTTTGTAATAAAGCAAAGTTAGGGACCATTCATTAACTTGAAAACGGGGTGGGGGACTATGTTTTTTCAAAAAAATATATGGTAACTGGTTGAATGTGAAAAAATATTTTGGCTGTAAAAAGGAAAACAATATTCCGAAGGAGGCTCTCTGCAGAAAATAATAATGCAAATTTGGAAAAAAATGTTGATACGACTTAAAAAAGTTTTCTGTATAAAATAAAAATACCAAAACCCCCTTCAAGTTAAATGATCGGTTCCTTACATCTCGCCTGAATAAGGTTTGAATGGCAAGGATCGGCATGTGCATATCAAATGATCTAAAATGAAGTTGAACGTTTATGTTTGAGTAATAGAAAGTAACTTAAATATTTGTAATTTAGAATGGACCCAACCTTTATCAAATCACAACACTGATCACTCATGGAATTTAAATGTAAGTAGTAACGTAGTTAGTAATACAAAAATGTATAGTTACGTAGTCACATAGTTGAATGCAAGTAGTAACAATCCCAAAAATCGTGTTGATTATTCTTCGAATTAGTATCAGACATCAACAAAATATTGTCTAATGTTTATTGTCCTTCCTTTACAACACACACACACACATACGATAAGTAAAATTGTGTGAAGTTGACAGTTTTAGTGAAAAACACCTTTTATTTAGGGGACCACAAAATGACTATTGTGGACAAGTTGTGTTCCAATTTTCCCATTAGTCTCGGCGAAAAAGCTCGTGCAGGCGGCTGCTCTAAGCCAACTTCAAAATAACTTAGAGCTGAAATGCTAACTTAGACTCCATTGATAAAAAAACATTTTTTTGGTCATGCATGGCATAAAAGCATTTTGTCCGATGATCGATACCGGCTTAGTCTCTGGGCCTCTGGTTCATTATCCTTTTATAGTATTCTTCTGTGATTTTTTTTTTCATAATGATATTATAAACTTTTATCGTCCTATCCTAAGAATTAGTTGTTTTTAACACTTTTTTAGGAAATCTCAAAAAGACTCACAGACAAAGAATATATGTAAGAGTTGAGTAGAATGCAACGAAAAAAGTATATTAAGTCCTTGTACTTATTGAAGATTTACATGGAAAAGCAGTTAGACAATGGACAAAGCATACCCTATAATTTTATTTTAATTTTATATTGAATCATTTAGAGATTTGTTAAGATGGACAAATTTTTTCTTCGTCAAAGATCTAATTAAAGTTTGTAATAAAGCAAAGTTAGGGACCATTCATTAACATGAAAACGGGGTGGTGGACTATGTTTTTTTCAAAAAAAATATATGGTAACTGGTTGAATGTGAAAAAATATTTTGGCTGTAAAAAGGAAAACAATATTCCGAAGGAGGCTCTCTGCAGAAAATAATAATGCAAATTTGGAAAAAAATGTTGATACGGCTTAAAAAAGTTTTTTGTATAAAATGAAAATACCAAAACCCCCTTCAAGTTAAATGATCGGTTCCTTACATCTCGCCTGAATAAGGTTTGAATGGCAAGGATCGGCATGTGCATATCAAATGATCTAAAATGAAGTTGAACGTTTATGTTTGAGTAATAGAAAGTAACTTAAATATTTGTAATTTAGAATGGACCCAACCTTTATCAAATCACAACACTGATCACTCATGGAATTAAAATGTAAGTAGTTACATAGTTAGTAATACAAAAATGTATAGTTACGTAGTCACATAGTTGAATGCAAGTAGTAACTATCCCAAAAATCGTGTTGATTATTCTTCGAATTAGTATCAGACATCAACAAAATATTGTCTAATGTTTATTGTCCTTCCTTTACAACACACACACACACATACGATAAGTAAAATTGTGTGAAGTTGACAGTTTTAGTGAAAAACACCTTTTATTCAGGGGACCACAAAATGACTATTGTGGACAAGTTGTGTTCCAATTTTCCCATTAGTCTCGGCGAAAAAGCTCGTGCAGGCGGCTGCTCTAAGCCAACTTCAAAATAACTTAGAGCTGATATGCTAACTTAGACTCCATTGATAAAAAAACATTTTTTTGGTCATGCATGGCCTAAAAGCATTTTGTCCGATGATCGATACCGGCTTAGTCTCTGGGCCTCTGGTTCATTATCCTTTTATAGTATTCTTCTGTGATTTTTTTTTCATAATGATATTATAAACTTTTATCGTCCTATCCTAAGAATTAGTTGTTTTTAACACTTTTTTAGGAAATCTCAAAAAGACTCACAGACAAAGAATATATGTAAGAGTTGAGTAGAATGCAACGAAAAAAGTATATTAAGTCCTTGTACTTATTGAAGATTTACATGGAAAAGCAGTAAGACAATGGACAAAGTATACCCTATAATTTTATTTTAATTTTATATTGAATCATTTAGAGATTTGTTAAGATGGACAAATTTTTTCTTCGTCGAAGATCTAATTAAAGTTTGTAATAAAGCAAAGTTAGGGACCATTCATTAACTTGAAAACGGGGTGGGGGACTATGTTTTTTTCAAAAAAATATATGGTAACTGGTTGAATGTGAAAAAAATATTTTGGCTGTAAAAAGGAAAACAATTTTCCGAAGGAGGCTCTCTGCAGAAAATAATAATGCAAATTTGGAAAAAAATGTTGATACGGCTTAAAAAAGTTTTTTGTATAAAATAAAAATACCAAAACCCCCTTCAAGTTAAATGATCGGTTCCTTACATCTCGCCTGAATCAGGTTTGAATGGCAAGGATCGGCATGTGCATATCAAATGATCTAAAATGAAGTTGAACGTTTATGTTTGAGTAATAGAAAGTAACTTAAATATTTGTAATTTAGAATGGACCCAACCTTTATCAAATCACAACACTGATCANAATGCAACGAAAAAAGTATATTAAGTCCTTGTACTTATTGAAGATTTACATGGAAAAGCAGTTAGACAATGGACAAAGTATACCCTATAATTTTATTTTAATTTTATATTGAATCATTTAGAGATTTGTTAAGATGCACAAATTTTTTCTTCGTCGAAGATCTAATTAAAGTTTGTAATAAAGCAAAGTTAGGGACCATTCATTAACTTGAAAACGGGGTGGGGGACTATGTTTTTTTCAAAAAAATATATGGTAACTGGTTGAATGTGAAAAAATATTTTGGCTGTAAAAAGGAAAACAATATTCCGAAGGAGGCTCTCTGCAGAAAATAATAATGCAAATTTGGAAAAAAATGTTGATACGACTTAAAAAAGTTTTCTGTATAAAATAAAAATACCAAAACCCCCTTCAAGTTAAATGATCGGTTCCTTACATCTCGCCTGAATAAGGTTTGAATGGCAAGGATCGGCATGTGCATATCAAATGATCTAAAATGAAGTTGAACGTTTATGTTTGAGTAATAGAAAGTAACTTAAATATTTGTAATTTAGAATGGACCCAACCTTTATCAAATCACAACACTGATCACTCATGGAATTTAAATGTAAGTAGTTACATAGTTAGTAATACAAAAATGTATAGTTACGTAGTCACATAGTTGAATGCAAGTAGTAACAATCCCAAAAATCGTGTTGATTATTCTTCGAATTAGTATCAGACATCAACAAAATATTGTCTAATGTTTATTGTCCTTCCTTTACAACACACACACACACACATACGATAAGTAAAATTGTGTGAAGTTGACCGTTTTAGTGAAAAACACCTTTTATTCAGGGGACCACAAAATGACTATTGTGGACAAGTTGTGTTCCAATTTTCCCATTAGTCTCGGCGAAAAAGCTCGTGCAGGCGGCTGCTCTAAGCCAACTTCAAAATAACTCAGAGCTGAAATGCTAACTTAGACTCCATTGATAAAAAAACATTTTTTTGGTCATGCATGGCATAAAAGCATTTTGTCCGATGATCGATACCGGCTTAGTCTCTGGGCCTCTGGTTCATTATCCTTTTATAGTATTCTTCTGTGATTTTTTTTTCATAATGATATTATAAACTTTTATCCTCCTATCCTAAGAATTAGTTGTTTTTAACACTTTTTTAGGAAATCTCAAAAAGACTCACAGACAAAGAATATATGTAAGAGTTGAGTAGAATGCAACGAAAAAAGTATATTAAGTCCTTGTACTTATTTAAGATTTACATGGAAAAGCAGTTAGACAATTTTAATTTTATATTGAATCATTTAGAGATTTGTTAAGATGGACAGTACTTGTTATAACTGAAATATCAAATTCAATGTAAATTTACTTGCGATATTGTATAAAAGCTATAATTCTTTAATAAACAAACCTCGAAAACCTTTCGGAAAGTAATTTTAATGAAAGTATCAGGGGTATAGGAAAACGAGTGAATATTCCAATAAAAATCAGGAATTACATGCAGTCACTGGTAAAATTTAGGGATTACACGTAATCTTACTATGCGATTAACTGATTACACGTATTCCCTGATTTTTGGGCGGCTTTTTCGGCACATATTGTTTCCGTTCGAAATATGTGACAATAGTTTAAGCCGATTGACGCATTTTCTCCTTTGTAAAGTTATACTGATTGACAAAACCTATTTACCCTGTCTTTTAAGAATGTATTGAAATATCCTCTCAGAGTCGCCTAGTGTTTGGCTATTAGTATTAAAAGAACCAGTTGTATTATACTGGACTATCAACCTCACATGGTCTTGATAATTATAACCAACTGGCAAATTTGCTACCACTGGGACCTAAAAAAGGAAAAAAAAAATAAGTTGGCTGCTTTGATCATGATAAAACTAGAGTTACTATGGCCTAGTTGGCCACGGATACCCCCCGCCCAACCTCTATGAATTTTCTTAAACATCTGGAGAAATTGAATTATAAGAAAACAACATATATAGTGCACATCTACGACATATAATAAAGGTCCAGCATAAAAATTCATGAAATCCTGAGCAATGGTCAAGGATAAGTAGTGGATAGAATTATTGGTGAACAAAACATGTAGCACACATCTACAATATGTGATTAAGCTCCTGTATAAGTTTTATGAATTTAGGAGGAATAGGTGATACCAGATGATCACCGTATGGTTTCCATTGAGCTTAAACAGCTAAAATGACAAAGTCCAAAACATGTCAAAAATCTGTAAAAAGCAATAATTGAAAAACAAAATGCGTACTGCACATCTACAATATGTAATTTAAGTCCTGAATAAGTTATATGAAGTTGCAATCAGTGGGTTAGGAGGAGTAGTGGATACCAGGTGGTCATCATATGGTTTGCATCAAGCTAAAATGACTAAGTCCAAAACATGTCGAAATTCTGGAAAATAAAATTCGTAGTGCACATTTACAACATGCAATAAAGCTCCTGCATAAGTTTCATGAAATTCCAATAGGAGTTTTAGGAGGAGTATTGGATACCATGTCGTCACCTTATGGTTTGCATGGAGCAGAAAGATCTAAATTGACTAAGTCCAAACAAATGTCAAAATTCTGGAAAAAAGTATTATTGTAAAACAAAAAAAAACGTAGTGCACATTTACAATATGTAATGGAGCTCCTGATTAAGTTTCATGAAATTCCAATCAGTTGTTTAGCAGGAGTAGTGGATACCAGGTGGTCACCATATGGTTTCCATTGAGCTAAAAGAGCTAAAATTACAAAGGTCAAAACATATACAAAATCTGCAAAAAGAAAGGCATTATTGAAAAACAATATGCGTAGTACACATCTACAATATGTAATTTAACTCCTGAATAAGTTTTATGAAGTTCCAATCAGTGGTTTCGGAGGAGTAGTGGATACCAGGTGGTCACCATATGGTTTGCATCAATCTAAAATGACTAAGTCCAAAACATGCCAAAATTCTGGAAAAAAATAGAATTATTTGAAAATAATTTTTAGTGCATATCTACAACATGTAATAAAGCTCTTGCATAAATTTCAGGAAATTCCAGTATGTGGTTTAGGAGGTATAGTGGTATACTAATTAAACTTTAACTTTCAAGGTGGACGGACGCCCGGACGGACGCCCGGCATTACCATATCCCCTCTTCGGGTTGCGTTGGGGATAATAATGGTATTTTGCGTTTGAAAGTTGAATTCCTAATTTCTGCGGTAGGGGAGTTTTTTTTTTTTTTTTTTTTTTTTTTTTTTTTGTTTTNTTTTGTTTTGTAAGTTTATTTTTGTAGGCATTATTTGGAGATCCTGTTACAGGTGTGTTCAATATCAGTTTTAATACATTCTTCTGTACTGTAGAGACATTATTTGTCGGTATTGCTTCAGATTGTTTTGATTTCATCCGCTATGAAGTCATGATTTGTCGAAATAGTTTCCGATTGTTGGAATAACAGTCTGCAGAAATTAATTTAACAGTAACGATGACACTACCTTTTCCATATTTTGTGGTCTTTACAGAATTACTCCTGTGTAACTCAGTATTGAAAATATTGTTATGTAAAACGCACTTAATATGAAAACTAGAGGCTCAGGGAGGCATGATGAACTCCAAAAATAATGTTCTTTCACAAGGGTCTAATGCTGAGTTATATGGTTTGTTAAATTGGATTCAGTTGTTTCAGAGCAGATCATCAAACGTGATTTTCCCTTAGGGTCAAATGTTTAACTATGTTCTATGCTGGTGGCAATGGCTTTGTCAGATCTTACCCAAAATGAGCAGTCTTTGAAAAAGACCTTTCAAACATCACTCCAATTCAGCTTGGCAAAATCTGCTTCAATAATTTCTGAGTACATGATAAAATGATTAATTTCATATAGGATTCTATGCTAATTAACGATCCGCGCTGGCGACAATGTTTTTATTGGATCGGAACAAAATGAATGTCTTTGTCAGATCTTACGAAAAATAAACAATCTTTGTATAAGACTTTCGGTACATGTTCTGTAAAGTTTGGTTGAATTTGCTTCAGTGGTTTCAGAGAAGAGGATGAAAATGTTATTTTTCCAATAGGTTCCAATGTTAAACCTAAGTTCCAAGCTTTCGGCAACGTTTTTGTCGGATCTCAGCGAAATGAGCAATCTTTGTAAAGAACGCTCTATAAATCATTCCTGTAAAGTTTAGTTGACTTTTGCCAATGTTGGTTCAGTGGAGAAGATAAAAACGTAGTTTTTCCAGTAGTGTCCAATGTTAAACCTAAGTTCCAAGCTGGCACCTTGTTTTTGTCCGATCGAAACGAAATGAGAAATCTGGGTAAAATGACCTTCCATATATATCATTCCTGTAAAGTTTAGTTGAATTTGCTTAAGTGGTTTCAGCAGGGAAAAAGTTAAGAGACGCTGAGGGATTACAAAAACTCACACTGACCTTTTGGGTTTCAAATAAATATATGCATTCAGTGTAAGTGCACAAACGGTTATAAAAATCTTCCTGCAGCAGACTAGCCTAGAACAAATGCCATCGATGTTTTCCCTAAGTAACAAATGCAGTTAAATGATAACTTTATATTATTTAATGCTGGAATTATGCATACAAGAGAAGATTTCATTAGTGGTAAAAACTTTTGTCTAGTCCATTTGTATATTTCACAAAATAATGTTTCAACTTAGCTTCATGGGGTGTTTGATTAATTAACGAATTATATAATACTTAAATGCATCAGTGTTTATATAAATAGTTAGATTCTTTAAAACAGAGTATAGCTGTTTATAAAAAAAAATATACCCCAAATCTTTTCAAGTGATGCTCAGGTCCAACTCCAGATAACAGTAACAATTGGGAAGATCCTATAGAACCCGCTGATAAAATGACTTCTTTAGCAGCCATTACGTTTCTCCGAAATCCATCTTTAATAAATGTCACACTTTGGGCTTTACCTCTCAATATATTTACCTGAACCATAAAATTGATTAGGATAATATCCGAAAGTAAACAATAACAGACATAAACGTATAAGACAAATTAAATACAAAATATTCCTAATATTCTTTATTAGTCTCGTTTTTATTGTTTGTGGTTTTGCATGTTATTCAAACGATGAACTCGAGTTTTGGCTTTCAATGAAAGGAATTGGGTGAAATTCACATGGGACATAGTTTCTACGAATACATGATTAAAAAGGGAAATGGTGCAACGTTTTTATTGTTATTCTTCATCTTTAGGTGAACACATATTGACTTTATGCTTAAACAGAATATACCAATATATTCGTATACAATATATTCGTATGCCTAATTAAAATAAGGTGTCGGCAATTTTTCTCTGTTTGACCTATAAAAACCAAGGATTCAGAACATAAGCAATTGTCTGCACATGGTTGCAAAACCACCAGTAAAAGTTAAATCCACATAAAATTAACAAAATTTGTACTCATGAAATTTCACTTTGACCTTCAACTTATTCCTGCTTCAGATTCTTGTTCGACGTGTAAAGAAACAGTGGGGGTCCACCAAGTTTCTAAACGATATGCTTTTCCGGTTGATTTTCATGTTTTGTGTAATATACCTCTGCGTTCTGAAAGGCTTGTTAGAATATTTGTTTTAAGTTAACCATTGCAACAGTGTCTAAAATTTTAATTTTTAACACTCTGTATTCCCAGGTTAAAATCAGTACTCCCAGATTTAATACATCAATCTATTTGTTCTCAAACGTTGAATAAGATATTCATATTTGGTATTAGATAAAGATGGGGACTATTTTGTTTAACATCATTGATATAAATAGGAGGATGACATTCCAATACTGGAATTTTTCATTGAAGTCGTATTTGTAGAAATTTGAAGATAAATATTTAAGCATGCACTAGAGGCTCAGAGACTGAGCCTGTATCGCTCACCTGGCAAAATGCTTCTACGCAATACATGACTAAAAAGATGTTTTCTTACCAATGGGGTCAAATGATTAGCTATGTTCTTCATTAGCACCCATGTTTTTTGTCTGATCCTATTGAAATGAATACTTTTTGCAAAGGACCTTCTATACATTTCAGAGATGACGATTATAAGGATGGTCATCTCATTCCTGGATCCAATGTTAAACTATGTTCTGCACTGGAGGCCATCTTTTTTGTTACTTCCAAGTACCTTCCATACATCCTTACTTTAGAGATTGGTTGAATTTGCTTCAGTAATGTCAGAGGAGATAGCAAATATATGCTTTTCCCATAGGGTCCCATGTTGGACTATGTTCTGCGCTGGCAGCCATGTTTTTAAGGGAATCGAAAAAAATTCGGCAATCTACATAAAAGGCCTTCCATACATCATTCCTGTAGAGTCTGGTTCAATTTGATTCAGTAGCTTCAGAGGAGATATCAAATATATGCTTTTCCCATAGGGTCCCATGTTAAACTATGTTCTGCGCTGGCATCCATGTTTTTTTCACAGATCGAAAACATTTCAGTAAACTAAGTAAAGGACCTTCCATACATCATTCCTGTAAAGTTTGGTACAATTTGCTTCAGTACCTTCAGTGGAGATAGCAAATATATGTTTTTCCTATAGGGTCCCATGTTAATCTATGTTCTGCGCTGGCGTCCATGTTTTTTCACGGATCGAAAAAATTTCAGCAAACTATGTAAAGGACCCTCCATACATCATTCCTGTAAAGTTTTGTTCCATTTGCTTCTGTAACTTCAGAGGAGATAGCAAATATTTGCTTTTCACATAGGGTCCGATGTTAAACAATGTTCTGCGCTGGCGGCCATGTTTTTTCACGGATCGAAAAAGAAATCTGCAAACTAAGTAAAGGACCTTCAAAACATCATTCCTGTAAAGTTTGGTTCAATTTGCCTCAGTAGCTGTAGAGGAGATAGCAAATATATGTTTTTCCCATAGGGTCCCATGTTAAACTATGTTCTGCGCTGGCGGCCATGTTTTTTCACGGATCGAAAAATTTTCGGCAAACTAAGTAAAAGACCCTCCATACATCATTCCTGTAAAGTTTGGTTCAATGTGCTTCAGTAGCTTCAGAGGAGATAGCAAATATATGCTTTTCCCATGGGGTCCCATGTTAAACTATGTTCGGCCCTGGCGGCCATGTTTTTTGGCGGATCAGAAAATTTTGGGCAATCTTTGTGAAGGACCTACCATACTTCATTCCTGTAGAGTTTGGTTAAAATTGGTCCAATGGTTTCAGTGGAGATAGTCAAAATGTGAAAAGTTTACAGACGACGACGGACGACGGACGCCAAGTGATGACAAAAGCTCACATGGCCTTTGACCAGGTGAGCTAAAAAGGGATACCTAGGGGGATTTATTGTGTGCCGATTTGTTTCTTTATTCGGAGAAACCACGATCATTCAAGGGTTAGTTCAAAAAGGAGACAATAAGCCAGCAAAGTCCTTGAATTTCAGTTTCCATTTTTAGATGATGTTCTTTCATTGAACAATACTTAATTTAATGATAACTTTAACACCTCGAATGTACTCGAAATGAAAGATACCATGGATACATCATCATCAGCACCATACCTGGACTTATACTCTTATATTAATAACTCTAGACAACAACAAAAAATATTTGACAAACGTGATGATTTCGACTTCTCAAAAGTGCACTTTATAAGAAAAAAAATAGAACTGAAAATTCGGAAAAAAGGTGTCAAGAAAACATAAGATTACCGATCTCGTTTAAATGTCAATCGAGGTTCAACATTTATACGGCATTTAAAATGAAGTGTTTTTCATAAATGAATGATTGATAAGTGCAATTCCAACTAGGTTGAGGAGACTCTCACTGATACTGCCGATGTCTACTGAAATACATGACGATTCTTTACCAAACCCATTGGGAGTTTTGAATTTGATTTTCCTTCCGTAGTGCGACAGTGTTTTACCAGCGGACTAGGCTCCTTGAGCTAGCCGGCAGTTTAGCGGCGAACTCTTTGACCCATCTTTCAAAATTACGTTTTGTCCCCCCATTTTTCTTTTCTAGATTGTGGTCATGGAGTTANTAGTCTACCTGTATGGGTTTTATTCGTATGTTTATTCTACGATAGGGAAACGGGACAGAGAAAGGGGAGGTTTGGGTACCCATAAACCGGTTTAACCCTACCGCTGGCTTTTGCTAGTGCCGGTACCAAGTCCGGCTGTCCCGAGTTCCTATCGTTGTTTATGTTTGTCTTTTGTATTTTTATTGTGGTTTTTTTTCTTGTGCAGTTCCTATTTACTTTCTGGCATGTGGCTATGTTTTTCGGCCATTGTAGGTGTTTCCTGTTATCTTTTTTATTCCATTGTACATGGTAAAGAAAAGTTGAATAATATAGATAATAAAATAATAGATAAACTGAAATGTGATTCTAAACCATGTAAATATTTTTACAATTTATTTTTGGAACAAGTGACAGAGACACCTCTAGGGGCACAACATAAATGGGAATATGAACTAAATACAGATTGAAGACCGGGGACAAATATATACCACATTTCTTTTGATATCTAGGGACTCTGCAAACTGAAAGAAACAGAGCTTTGTACCTTCTGTTCAGAAACTAAGGAAAAACTAATACATATTTTTTGGGACAACGGCAGTAGAATACCGAAGGAACAAAGGGGTGAAATTCACAAAAATCGAAGTCCAAAGACAGGGCAAAAACGAGAATACAGAAAACAATGACGTTAGACACAAAAACAATGACGCTAGACAGACACAAAGCAGAGAACCAGAAACCACAACATTCAGAACAAAGGCACTCACAGTGTGAACTCCAGTGAAACTGAGAGTGACATCAGGTGCTCCGGAAGGGTAAGCATGTCCTGCTCTGTTAACAGCACCCGTCACACTGTGAGTGATTCAATCCGGGAAAANTAGCTGAAAATGTCCACTTTCATTTGGGATACTGACACGTCATATCTTTCAATGATGCTATGGTGACGGCCATGTTCATTTGTGCAGAATTTTTGGATTGGTATAAGAAATTCATTGAATTGCGATGGAATTACGATTCCTCTGAACCCAAAAGAAATTATTTTTGGTCTGACAAATAAATCACAGATATATGATACTATTAATCATGATACTTTACTTATTCTGAAATATTTTATTTATAAATGTAGATGTGATGGAAAAAAACCTTCTGTTAAGGGGGGAATTGAATATTTAAAATATCATATTAAAATAGAAAAAAAATTCTGCAAGGTACTTATCCCCAGCACAGAATAATAAAATTAATAAAAAGTGGTCACTTCTGGAGGCAGTAGTTGTATAAAAGTATACTGTTGATCTAAAAAAAAAGATATATATATATATATATATATATATATATATATATATATATATGTGTGTGTGTGTGTGTGTGTGTGTGTATGTATACACTGTCACAATGATATTTTATCTGTATATATTTCTGTCGTATTGTAATTTATTATGTTTACTTGTAAAATAAACAAATTACAAAAAAAACATTTATACGGCATGTGAAAGTATATAAAATGCGAGAAAGAAGGTTCTTCGTCGAGATACCACGTTTCTCATCTGAGATTCAAGGTTTCTTGCTCAGATACGATTATCACGATCGGGATCGGGATCGAGATTAAATGTTTTTGTCAAAGATGGAATTCGTGAGAAACTTAGAATCTCACTGAAAACCCTTATTCAAAGGATCGAAAAACCTTCTGAAACTCTCAATTGGGACTGTATGTTTTTTAGACTGAAGTTTTACTTATATACAAAATATATTTAAAACAATTCACTTAACGTTGAAATAACACGTCGTGCTGGCTAAAATCAAGTTTCTCATGGGGTTTCATGTCCGTAGCGTAAGCGCCCTAAGAACCATCAATGTTGGTCTACTGAGTAATTCTTGCCATTCACTCTTCATCTGCACAATGATATGTAAAAAAATAAATCCCCGTAAGTAAAGATAAGATGGCTCACTTCCAGATCTTGTGTTATGGAAACAGGTCAATCGAAAAGTTTTGAGACCATAAGTTGAAGGAAGTTCGGAGGACTAAACGTAAAAACGATAGAATTTTCTTAATTTTCTTTGATTGAAAGTTTATTAAATGCACTTCAAAATCTTAATAAAAAATCAATTTTTCCTTATATAATTCTAAACCTAACTATAATGCCGAGCTTTTATTCCTAGTATTGCACTCGGAGGATTTTGGCCCGCCGTCGACCTGAATGAATAAGTCTGAGAATTCCATTCTAAATCGGTGATTGTACCGAATTATTAATTTCATTTAATCTGGAAAAACTTTGAAGATATAAAGAAAACTAGAGGTTGTCGAAAAGACAGCTATCCCCGCACTCCTTGTTTGACACAGAAATCAGCTGTTTTATACCCTGGGCATAATTTTTCTCAATATGTTTGAAATCAAACTATTGGTAGTCGTTATTTTTACAAAAAGAATTTGAGGATATATGGTTGTTAGGCAGAATTCCAAAAAATAATTGGTCTTTGAGATTTTCAGGAAATTTACCAAGATTGGAATCAAATATTTTTGAAATCAAATTGATTAAACTGTTTGTCCTAATTTAACAAAGTGTTTAAGTGTGGTTGCTAGGTAGAATTGCAAAAATAAGTGGTCTTTGAGACTTTCAGGAAATATACAAAAACTGGAATCAATTATTTTTGAAATCCAATTGATGAAAGTGTTTGTCCTAAATTAAAGAAGATATTAAAGTATGGTTGCTAGGTAGAATTCCAAAATATAAGTGGTCTTTAAAACTTTCCGGAAATTTACCAAAATTGGAATCAAATATTTTTCAAATCCATTTAGTAAAATTGTTTGTCCTAAACTAAACAAATCATTTTATTATGGTTGCTAGGTAGAATTACAAAAAAGACGTGGTCTTTGAGACTTGCAGGAAATTTGGAAATATGGAATCAAATATTTTTGAAATCCAATTGATGAATGTATTTGTCCTAAGTTAAAGAAGCTGTTTAAGTATGGTTGCTAGGTAGAATTCCAAAAAAAATAATTTGTCTTAGACATTCCAGAAATTTACCAAAATTGGAATCAAATACTTTTGAAATCCATTTGGTAAAATTGTTTGTCCTAAGTTAAAGAAGCTATTTAAATATGGTTGCCAGGTAGAATTCCAAAAAAATAAGTGGTCTTTGAGACTTTCAGGGAAATTTACCAAAATAGGAATCAAATATTTTTGAAATCCATTTAGTAAAATTGTTTGCTCTAAACTAAACAAATTATTTAGTATGATTGCTAGGAAGAATTCCAAGAAAAAAGTGGTCTTTGAGACTTGCAGGAAATCAACCAAAATTGGAATCAAATATTTTTGAAATCCAATTGATGAAAGTATTTGTCTTAAGTTAAAGAAGCTATTTAAGTATAGTGGTCGGTAGAATTCCAAAAAATAAGTTGTCTTTGAGACTTGCAGGAAATTTACCAAAATTGGAATCAAATATTTTTGAAATCCAATTGATGAAAAAGCTTGTCCTAAGTTAAAGAAGCTATTTAAATATGGTTGCTAGGTAGAATTCCAAAAAATTAGTGTTTTTTCAGACTTTCAGGAAATTTACCAAAATCGGAATCAAATATTTTTCAAATCCATTTAGTAAAATTGTTTGCCCTAAGCAAAAATTAATTTAGTATGGATGATAAGTAGAATTCCAAAAAATACGTGGTCTTTCAGACTTGCAGAAAATTTACCAAAATTGGAATCAAATATTTTTGAAATCCAGTCGATGAAAGTGTTTGACCTACGTTAAAGAAGCTGTTTAAGTATGGTTGCTAGGTAGAATTAAAAAAAAAATAAGTGGTCTCTGAGACTTGCAGGACATTCACCAAAATTGGAATTAAATATTTTTGAAATCCATTTAGTTTAAATGTTTGTCCTAAACTAAACAATTTATTTTAGTATGGTTGCTCGGTAGAATTCCAAAAAATAAGTGGTCTTTGAGACTTTCAGGAAATTTACCAAACTTGGAATTGCATTTTTGAATTCTAATTATTCGAAATCTAATTATCTATCAAACAATTGCGAAAATACATTATTATATGCTCAAATTTCAAAAAAATATGAGTCTTTGACATTTTCAGGAAGTTTACTAACGTTGGAACCGGAATCGTAATTCCAAAAGTTTATTTCAAATCTACAGACTATATGCAAGAATTCTGCATAAAGATTTAATCCCTAAATCCAAAATGTAGGTGGAGTTTGTTTCACATGCCACATGTGTCAAAACCCATAATTTTGGGCCTTTGTCAAAATCAACATCTTGGGGCCTCTTGTTTGCACTAAGAGCAATATCAAAAATCTGAAAGCTTATTGCGCATTTACAGACTATATGCAACAATTCTACAACAAAATTAAATCCCTAAATCAAAAAATGTAGGAGGAGTTTGAGTCACAAGAAAAGTGTGAAGGACGGACGGACGGACAGACAGACGGAGGGTATAACAAAATCCCCGAATTTTTTCGAAAGTATAAAATTATTGTTGACTTTTCCCAGGAATACATGAGCTATACTGATACCTTACAATAGTTGAAAAAAGGTGGCAAAACGAAGTTTCTTTTTCTAGGTGGTTATATTTGATATACCTTTGTGACACGACTGTATAAACTGACTTGTAAATTACTCCTAGCTAATACCGGTCGAAGAAGGCATGACGCAGAACTGCAACGCACTCCATTTTTAATATTACTCTGTGGTGAACAATATCCTATAATAATAAATACTTAATAAAGATATCCTATAACAATTAAATGATTAAAATCACAAATAAGCTGTAATATGTAAACCTTTGATAGCAAAATAATTTATATTTTTATGACTGTTTATTGTCATTATTCCATGCATAAGCATCCTTGTAGCATATTCATGTATAATTTTGGCGTATCAAGTAATAGACAATTTAACAAGCTTTTTGTAAAGTTGAAATAATCCATCAATGCTTTTTTAAAGTTACAACATAGTACACGATGAACATTTTATGGATAGAAAATAGATAGAAGAAGGATAAGGAATATAGATAATAGTGCTGCATTCACTACAAAAGTCAAATTGTCTGAAGTAACCAGTTTTTGTCTGATTTTGTCGGAAAAATTACTCGACATCCTTTAGTGTATGGAATATATTAAAAAATTCTTGACCTTGTCTGAAATTCTCTTAATTATTTCTTAAAATTCTCGACACTATTCTTAATTGTCTTGACGCTTCTCTCGAAAGTATGAAATAAGTCTGCTTTTGTCCCGACACATTCTTGACAGTCTGAACTGAGAATGAATTTGTCTCGACACATTCTTAACTGTATGAACATTGTAGATCTGAAAAAGTCTCAACTTATTTTTGATGGTCCTAATATGTCTGGATATATTCTCGACAGTCTGAATAGAGTCTAAATAGGTCTCGACATATTCTCGACAGTCTGAACAGTGTCTGATTATGTCTCTAAAATGGCCCCATACAGTCTAGATTGTATGAAGACAAATAAATGAACATTGATTTAATTTGTCAGATAAATTTCTAATGAAATTGCAAATCTTAAATAGATTAGAATAGAAATTAATTTATTTAAAAAAATAATGTAAATTTCAAAAACTCATAATAAAGGTCTTCTTACTGCCAACTCATACCATTAAATGTGTGTGCAATATACTAGTACAACAGGTATTGAACCATCTTATGCATTTATCCAGAGGGCCAAGGTCACAACCTAAATAAAGAATTATACTCAATGAGAAAAATAAATATGTTCTATGAAAAAGTTACATATACTCACTAAATTATTACCCATTTGATATTTCTCTGCCATTTGATGTGCATTAAAATGATGCTATATCTGCTTTTCCTATATACGAGTACTTAAACTGTCCTAGAAATCATTTTACCTGAGACAATATCACTCACCTGTGACGTGACAATCTTTGTTAAATGGAGGTGTTTTTAATGTTTGTATTTATTCAAGTATACATGTAGCCTAAATCTCAAAATTTATTGCAGAAAAATTGTAAAATATAATCTAAGCAAATTATATATGTCTCTATATAATTTAGGAAAACATTTCATATTACAAATGGTATATTATTTGTAAATAGTTTTATCCATGGCTAGAGATATTTACTATGATAAATGTTGAAAAGTAATTGCGAAGATAACTAAAATACATGCAAGTATATGTATGATGCAAATGAACTTTAAAGAGTTTGTAATTTACCAGGAAACACAACAAAATACCCATACATAAAAATTTTCCCATTATAATAAGTAGGTATGTACTTAATAAATTGAAAAATTTTTAGCAGCAATTGTGTTTTGAAAACAATTTGGCAAAAAATCCTTTAAAAGTTGACAATCACAGTGAAACTGAAGAACCATAAATTTTTTCCATTGCATTTTTACGTTTTTATTTCGCTTTATTTATTTGATGCCTTAATAGTGTTATTCAGACCTTTTCATCATTGTTTTGTGACATTATTGAAAATAAAATGCTTTTATTTATAACATAAATACTAAATATAAATTTAATAAAGGGTGATTTTACATAAATGTAGAAATGGAACACAATTCAAGCAAAATAAGCTAAGAATATAGTTTAAAGATGACAAGATAATTAATAAAAAATAAATGAAAAAAACAAACAGAAAATTTATCAAATGGTGAGAAATTTCCAATTTCTATTCAAAATTAAGAATATCGCGAACATGTCAAAAGTTTCAGACATAATGCATAATGTTAAGAATATTTTATTAAGAATTTTTCATGCATATTCAGACTGTCGAGAATGTGTCGAGAAATATTAAGACAAAATTAATACAATTAAGAATTTGTCGAGAAATTTCAGACATAATGCTGAAATTTAAGAATGTCGAGAATTTTATCAAAAATTTTTCATGCAAATTCAGACTGTCGAGAATGTGTCGAGAAATTTTAAGACAAAATTAATAAAATTAAGAATTTGTCGAGAAAAATTAAGCACAAAATCAGACATTAAAGAATGTCGAGTCATTTTTCAGACAAAATTAGACAAAAATTGGTAAATTCAGACAATTTGACTTTTGTAGTGATTGATATATTTTGAATGATAATGTGTTGGTAAGGTGAGCTGCAAAGGTAGAGTATCTGATTCCGAATACCACCATTTATGAAAATCATCTTTTTAAATCGTGTATTTTGATACAACTCTAGATTTCCTACAAGGAAGAATGACAAGGTTACCGAAAGCTATATTTTATATAGCCTACATGTAGGTGACCTAGTTGTCTAGGGCGTTGGACATAGTGCAGGCGATGTTGTCATAGATGACAACAAAGCAGGGGTTCAAATCTTAACAGGTTTAAAAGATGATTTTCATCACTGTTGGCATTCGGAATCATATATTCTACCTTTGCAGCTCACCTTACCAACACATTATCCTATTGATAAGTTAAGTATTTTGTTTTACATAGACTTTGGAAAATATTATCCCCTTTGCTTCGTGCACTATTGTCAATACTATTTACCAAAACATTATGTCGTGTAATGCTGTAAGCCTTGCAAATTGTTTAACAAAAATATAAAAACATAAAATGTATTGAACTGATTCATTTATCGTTCCCTGTGTTTAATAACCCATTAGATATTTGTATCGGGTGCACAATTTCAATGTTGTAAAAATGTTTTGAAATAACCATAGATGGTCCGATTGTAACAGGAATCTTAACAAGCATACTACTTTAGGGCTTGCTTTATGGTGTGGGGTTCCTCGCTGTGTTGAAGACCGTACGGTGACCCCTAGATGCTTTGCTTTAGGTAGTTTTAAGCTGGAGATGGGATGTTGTCTCCTTCACATTTACTCCATTTCCTTTTTTTTTGCATACTTGTTTTACCTGTTTTTATTTCTCGGTTTAGGTCATATATTTATTGTAAAAATATAGAGTCAGTACATGAGGTATGCACATGTATAATGTTTCTTTAACACAGCGGTCTATCGTGGGAACCCAACGTGTCAAAATAAATTTGCATCTCACTCTATTTTACATCCCTTTGGTCTCCAACAGAGATGGCGTGGGCAGTGTAATCTGTCTGTAATATCTGTGCATTCGCAGAACAGCCAAATCCCTCGGTGGGAAGGTAATCTCGATATTCATTTCTCTAATTCTAACCCCGTTGGGTTCCTACGATAGACCGTTATATTTTAATTTTTAGACCCTGCATTAGCGTAAATATTCGCAAATCCGGGGAGATGAACAAGTTTCCACGTTGACGTAGATATATTGATTTGCAGATCACGATTGCCATCAGATGTATATTTTGACTGAAAAAGTACCCAAATAGAAAAAATCTTCATTGCCAAAATTTAAACGCAAACGGAGTAAATAAAAGCCCCAAACCCTTTAATCAAATAAAATTTCAAACAGAATTATCAAGAACCGAAATCCGAAAGACGATAACACAAAGTAAATAAAAACTACCAAGTTTATTTTGTCTATAGGTTGTCTCATTTTTGTAACCCCTAAAAACACGAGTAAAGCATGACGAAATTAACTTTTTAATGTGTAACTTGGTTATTTTGTGTTTTCTTCTTGTTTTTTTTAATATGAGTTGTCGAAATTTTAGATGTTTTATTTTTTTTATTTTCCCTTTTATCCTTTTTTTCTTCGGTATTGGTTTGTCGGTGTATTTAAGGACCACATCTGACTAGTCTATTGCATGCATACATGTGAAATGTCTATCAGGTTACACTATGTTGTTGATAAATGAAATTACTTATATATAAAATATAAATTGAAATGAAGCTACAAGCTATGTATTTTTAGCACATATGACAAATTTACAAATGCTGAAAACCATATGTTCTTAGGTATGATTTGAAATAAATGTTGAAAATTTATTAACATATTCAAAATATGTTATAGTCTTAAAGGTGCTATCAAATCTAGCTGGGGGAATCTGTGCAAAGTTTTAGATCGCATTGTTAGCACAGCAGACATGTTAAATAAACAAATTAAACAAAAACGCCATATAAGTACATGTAGTATGAGCTCTGCCTTTTATAAACATCTGTGGCAAAAGCCAATTTGATATTTTATTGTTTTCGACATATTTAATATTTAATGTTTTTTTCAGGTTTCTATATTTCGATTTTTTTTCTAGTTTTCTTTTTTTATTTTAATTTTTTTGTCATGCAAGGGATCTCTACTATAAATTTTATCATATTTTTCTGGAAAAAAGATTAATTTATTGTAATAAATAATTATTTATCGATATGAACAATTTAAGAAAACTCTACAAGAAAAGTTTTATAGGCTTGGCATCTTAATAATTTACAGTGCATTATGTAATTTGTAGTATATGTGTTGTGTGGATCTTACTAACAATAGTTTGTGTCTTATTGATAAGTTTTGATAATACCAAAAGAACTGTTTCCATTGCAATCTACTACAGGCAAACCGACTTCATGTCCAGCACTTATATGGAAAAATTCTAACGGTGACGTGTAGCCTTGTATAACATGAATTGGACCGCTATTCCCACGGAGGACTGTAAGAAAGAATAAGATATTATTTATTGCAAAGTTTTGGCAATGAAAACGTACAAACATGGTTATTAATCTAAAAAACAGTATGTGGAATAAAAAAGATAACAGGAAACAGCATGTGTATGTAATTTTATTCAGGTTGAAGGTGTTGTATTACTTGATGAGAGAGAAACAAGTGTTTATCATATGTATTAAGAAGTCTGCAAATAAATAAAAGTGACAACAAAAGTCCGAAACAATTACAGGGAGAGACTTGTAAAGAAAATCAGTGAAACGTAGGACTGAATCGAGAAAACACAACCAAACACAGAACATTTTTTGTCAAGTCGTCATATTCCCGACTTGGAACGGGCATTTTATAAATAAAATGGTTGGTTAAACCAGGTTTAATGATGCACCAATCTCCCGCTTATATGATGACTAACTATAGAATCTGTGTGTCAAGATTATGTTAAATGCCAAAGCCATAATATTGTCAAAACATTGCCTTTTGTCACACAGGTGAATGCTTTTCAACCTAGCCTTTACTGTTTAGCCTTTTTCTGTTTGACGAACATGAAATTGATTGCTGAAGGGATGTGTACGGATTGCTGACGAGAACGTGACAGGTCGGGATGAGACGGCAAAGGACTATGGTAACCAGATACGGTCATTTCGCGTTTTGGCCTTCTCGATTTCGCGTTTTCGCTTTCTCGATTTCGCATTTTCGCGTTGTCGCTTTCTCGATTTCGCGTTTTTGCATTTTCGCCAATTCGCGTTTTCGCGTTTTCGCATTTCTGCTTTTTCGTATTTTCGCGTTTTCGCTTTCTCGATGTCGCGCTTTCCCATTTTCGCGATCGATTTTGCCTTTCCGCGTTTGCATTTTCGCGTTTTCATGTTTTTGTTTCAGAAGTTAACATCTAACGCATGCGTCATTTACCTGATGATACCTTAGTTTTTATAGGGGTTCACACTGCTAGTACTTTAGTTTTGTGGCGTTCTTGTTCATTTTTGTTTATTTGTTTTGTTTTTATCATACTGTCTCAATGCTGTGAATTGCCGTGATGTTGGATTTATGATTTTAGAATTTCCCCTTTCCTTTTCTTGTTTCGGTATTCGTTTGCCGATGTATTAAAAACAAAAGTGTGGACATCTCAAACAGTATTTAACTCCAATTGAAAAACAATATGTGTTTTGTGTTGACAAATTCAATTAACTCATGAACTGTATTAATTTTTGAAAGGAATTAACTCCGGTGTAATTACTACTCAGACTGACTTACTTTTTATTTTGTTTACGTTTTTAGACTTTTATATACTGTATTCGTGTAAATGTTATAAGAAATTGAAACGTTATTTTTAAGTAAGCAAGTTTAAATTGATGTTTATTGCTTAATCCGCATCTAAAATAAACGCGACGTCTAGTGAGTTTATGAACCAGAATCGACCGTGACATGAGTTGAAAACCCTGTCATTACCATTTAGCTTCTTTGTTTTTCCTACGCTTAACTCATTTAAGGAAAAAATGTGAAAGCGTTAGATATATATGACCCTGGCCGGAGGGTGTTGGGGGCTACTGTCTGTATATTGTGTGGTTTAAGTATGAGTAAATGTTGCTGTATTAAACAGAGTATTTTATTTGCTGTATTAAAGAGGATATTTTATATGCAGGATATACTGAGACAAGCGTTCTGCAATGACGCTAAATATTTTTAGTTTCTTTCTCTTAACGATCAATCCTTATAAAATGCTTTTAATTACTTTTTATTGCCTTGTTTTTCTTTCATTGCTTGCAGACTGGGGAAAACAAACCTTGAAACTTTTTGAAACTCCCTTGGACCCCTCCCCACCTTTTCATTCCATCGCTTCACTCCCAGCTAGGTGTCAACAATACTGGCCTGATTTATTGCTCGCACATATCGTTCATATATAGAAATCTTTTCACTTTTCCTCCTTTCTAAACACAATAAAGAATTTGTTTATTTTTCTTTCATAATTATATAGACATAAACTGTCTTAGTAAAGTGTTTACTCATACTCAAACCACACAATATACAAGCAGTAGCTCCGACCCCCTCTGTCCAGGGTCATTCAGGAGTGCTAAATCGTCTCAAGATATATAGTGAACAAGCGGAGTGAATCAGATGTGCATTCTCAAAAACTCAAAAGACTTGTTAGAATATCTATCTTCAACTGAACCCAACCACCGCAACAGTGTCAAAACATTTGACTTTTCTACTCTTTATACAACTCTTCCACGCGATATTTATATTTAGTGATAGGTAAAGATAGAGCATATTTTGTTAAACATTACACTGATTCACACAAAAAGTATACAGAAAAAGATGTTATTGCAGTGCTGGAATTCTTGATAGATAACATATTTGTAGAGTTTGGAGGACAAGTTTTCCAGCAGACAATAGGGATACCTATGGGGACTAATTGTGCTCCACTTTTAGCAGATTTGTTTCTTTATTCGTATGAAGCCAGGTTCATACAATGGCTAGTTCAGAAAAAAGACAACATGCTAGCCAAATCCTTTTATTAGCTCACCTGGCCTAAAAGGCCATGTGAGCTTTTGCCATCACTATGCGTCCGTCGTCCGTCGTCCGTC
>MJUU01000601.1:271-15360 GCA_002080025.1 Modiolus philippinarum | reverse complement strand
TGTGAGAACATGCTTACTGTTAGGCTTTCATATGAAATAAACATCAGATTTTTCTGAAAAACTATATGTCACCGTTTGATTAAGAAATATAATTTATAAAGTTTACGATATAGACAATATTTACGGGAAAAGGGGAGCTAATTCGAGGGAAAGAGTATGTCAATCTATTATGACGTCACAATGAAAATCAAAATAAGTCAATTCTGTTTCGCAAAGTCTCAATCGAATGCGCCGGTTACAAGTGTCGATCTACGTTAATTGATACAATACTGTTTTTTGATATTATCTTTTGTCTAGGTAGCCTTAACAACGTAAATGAATATGGCGATAGGTTGCCAATACAGATGTACATCCGTGAAATATGTGCAGTCGGTGCATACTGAGGATGGGGGAGGTAAACACATAATTAAAAAGGAATTAAAGAGAAAAAATACAGCTGGCGACCTCTCCTAAGCTTACTATTCCTTAAGACAGCTTTACTTCGTGATTTAAACACTGAACTGGACAAACAAACAAAGGGGTGAATACGTCCATTATTATTTCTTAGTTTAATAAATTAAATTTTGCCACCGGGGAAAATAAAGGATTACTAATCAATGGAGGAAATGACTTCACAATACCTCCTCAAATCAACAAATGAAAAATGAAAAACAGCCAATCAAAGATTTCGATCCCCGCTCCCCCTCTTTGGACCCCCTCCCCTTGTAAAAAAAGACAAGTGTTTTTGAAACTAAATTAATCATTGTAACTGTAAAACACCAAAAAGATATGGTTGCTAGGTAGAATTCCAAAAAATAATGGGTCTTTGAGAGTTTCAGGAACTTTACCAAGATTAGAATCAAAGATTTTTGCAACCTGGCTGTTGAAAATCATCATTTTTACTGTAAGGAATTGAAAGAGATATGGCTGCTTGGTAGAATTCCCAAAAATAATGAGTCTTTGAGAGTTTCAGGAAATTTACCAAACTTAGAATCAAAGATTTTTGCAATCCGACCATTGAAAATGATCATTAAAACTATAAGGCATCAAAAAAGATATGGTTAATAGTACAATTCATAAAAAATAATTAGTCTTTGAGAGTTTCAGGAAATTTACCAAAATTAGAATCATAATTTTTGAAATCCTAGTGTTCATACTAGCTGATGACATTAAAAAGTTGCTTAATTATAAAACTTCATGTTGGAATTTCAAAAATTATTAGTCTTTGACATTTTCAGGAAATTTACCAACTATGGCACCGGGGTCTAAATTCCAAAAGCTTAGAACGTATTCAAATACCAATTCCAATAATTCCTCATGAAAATATAAACCACAAAATCGAAATTATACATAGAGTTCCAGTCATTCTAATGAGTGCTAATTGTTCAACATTTTTTGGCCCCTTAAGGGCATGCCCCCAGGGGTTATACCAAAAGTCCGCTATCATCAGTAAATGAGATGCATATAGTTGAACTTGCATACAAAGTTTCAGCTTCCAAACATGAATACTTCAGAAGATTTCACTTATAACTGGATATCTCGAAATACATTTTCGCTCATTTTTCCGCCCTGAGGGCAAATTTCAAAATTCCGAAATCTTCGGCACAGACAACTTTTATAGTGTTACTTATACCCTTATTTCAAGGTATCTGTGTTTTAATGTGTAAGAGGAGTTCCAGCGGAATAATTTTTTTCGTTTTTGAACCCCCTAGAGGCCATGCCCTGAGGGGTCATACCAAAGTTCTGACACCCTATGTGAAGTTGCTACATAATATGTGAGTCGATTCCCGAGTTTCAACTTTCTAGCCCAAATGGCCTTGGAAATTTCTTCAATTATTGGATATCGCGAAAATTCGTTTTCGCCCATAATTTGCCCCTAGGGCGTTTGACCTAAATTCCGAATCCATAGTCCGCTACTTCAGATCATACTCTAGTATGGTGCTGAGTTTCAAATTTGTATCTCTTATCTCTTATAGTTCCACAGCTATTGGGGAGCATTACAAACGCACGTACGTACGTACATACATACGGACGGACTGCATTACATAATCCCTCGCTTTCGCTAAGCGGGGGGATAAAAAATAATAATCCGTAACCAAAATCTCGATTTTGTAGTAAAAAATCTACAAAATAAAAAGCATAACTATGCGACTATCATGATGTCAATTAAATGTCACTGGTGCCGATGAGCGCAGTGGAATTAACCTGTCTCATTATAAGGATAGGGTTGGTCTCACCAACAAATTAACTTTATCATTATGCCCCGAAACCCATGAATGGTTTCTTCAACTTTTCTTCCAATTATATTTTTTTTATTTGAATTTTTATAATTATTTCGCCGATTCTCTTAAAGAATTATTTACAAACGTCGCAGGCGATAAAATTATTCAATTTTTAAAAGCTGTTAATATGTATAGTAAAATATAAGTTTATATTATCCAAGTTTTAAATTTCATTAAATCTGATCTATTTATCTTAAATTGTTTATCTTACGATTTTATCTTTTAGAAGTTGTTTTATCTGTATATAGCCATAAGTTTTATATGACTGTTTTAGTTATATAGTCATAATATCATCAACTGTTCACGCCACGATATAGCTGAAATATTGCTGAAGTTGGCGTTAAACAACAATCAATCAATTAGAATTATTTCTATTTATTTATATATTTTTTAATTTTTTTATTTTTTTATTTTTTTATTTTTTTTATTTTTTTTTCTGATAAATTGAACAGAAAAGAAATCTGAGGCAGGTTTTTTTTTTCAATTATAAACTCGTGTTTTCGAAACTTAAATAAATACTATATTACACTCGTATTTTTATTTATCAAATTGGCTAGGGGGAAGGTTTGGGCCCATTAAAACTAGTTTAACCCCGCCGCAGCAGGTTTGCGCCTATCCTAAATCAGGAAATCTGTTAAGCCTTTGTGTGTCTTGTCTGTTTTCTAATTAGTTTACTTTATGTCTATAGGAGTCCAGGATGGTGTTTATTTCGCTGAACTTGATTATTCTTTATTTAGGAACCGACTCCGACCTGCCGTTTGGTGTGGGGTTTCCTCACCGTTCATTGAAGATCTTATGATGGTGGCTTTGAGTTGTTATTACTCCCCTTTGGGTCGTTTTCTCTTTGACACATTCCCCGTTTCCCTTCTTTTTTCTACTATATGTCCTCGATAGTCTCTTTATGTTATCGGAACAATGCAAGGACAATAGCAAAATTGGAAACAAAAAAGAAACAGAGGCACAACACGAGTATGGCACAGAAAAGGAAAATTGAGACAAACACACAAAGATGAACAACCATGGGTGAGATCAGATGCACCGGTAGAGTAAGCATTTCCTGCTTCATATAAGACACACGCCGTTTCGAGATGACGGTCAAGGAAGTTTCTGTAGTATCCTTAATTTCGAGCTCTTTTGGATAGATCAGATGAAGAAAATCACCAAAGCGAGGGCTGTTTAGTACAAAATATCATCTATATAACGGAAGCTAAAATTGCAGGAGTGGAGCAGTTTTTTACCTTTATTTTGAAGATGCCCATCAATGAATTCAGTCTCATAAGAGTGGAGAAACAGATCGGCTAGGAGAGGTGCACAGTTAGAATTCCAATAAATTGCTGAAAAACATGCCTTTAAACTGGACAAATATATTGTCGATCAGAAACTCTAACATTTTAATCTTTTCTTCCTCTGCATATTTTTTCTCCGATTCGGAGTCATTTTTCACAAAGTAGGCTTGTTCTGAGACCAGACCCAAAATTGTGTTTACACTAATATCTAAAAGAAACTTATACAGTGAAATCTGACAACATGCTTGTTGGTTTTTTTTCGTATGAAGATACTGGCAGATATTTTTTATAGTTTCTAGTTATCTTAGAAAGATTCATTTTTGATGCTGACCGATTCGTACTGCAGATCAAATAAAACTAATTATCGCTAATTTGCTTGATTTTCAATTGTTCCGGAGCGGCGATAATTCTATTATCACTGCACTGCGGTGATATGAATATATTATCGTCAATCTCTATTGAACGATCGCGTGACGGATCGTGAAAAAAATAATCCTACCAAAATAGCGTTACATTTAACTAAAAATTACATGTTTATTCTAAAACAATATTTCAATACAAAAAGAAACATATATCTGGTACATATTAATAACAAAATTAGCGATAAAAATATCATTAGTAATTTGTTTTGCTCGCATGGATTTCTCAGCTCGTATTGCATCTCGTGCTTCGCACTCGATGCAATACAAGCTGAAAATTTCATACTCGCAAACCAATTACTAATAGTATATATTTCTTTTATTTCGAAAACCTACCTATTCATGCTTGTACCATTGTTATTTTCTCTCATTTCAAGATTGTGGTCATGGAGTTAGCAGTCTTAATGTATAAAGGTTTTATTCGTATGTTTATTCAACTATAGGAAAACGGGACAGATAAAAGGGAAGTTTGGGTATCAATAAACCGGTTTAACCCTACCGCTGACTTTTGCTAATGCCGGTGCCAAGTCCGACTGTCCCGAGTTCTTATCGTTGTTTACGTTTTTCTTTTTTCTTATTCGTGTTTTCCTGTGTAGTTCCTAGACATGTGGCATACAGTTATAATTTTCAGCCATTGTAGGTGTTTGCTGTTATCCATTTTTACCTAATAATAAAACGATATCATATCGATCATGGGATGGGAGAGTCAGTCTCTCAGATGGATTTGTAAAAATTACTTCCAATGTAAAGGTACAAAATCATGATAGATGCCACAGATCATTTTTATGCATATATATTCATCCTTGGTTTTTGTGAGTTACACACAAGATTAAACATCTTTAGAAAATATCTGCAATTTATGATACGTTCTCATTTGCTATTTTCATGACGCAAAAGCAACTGAAAAAGCAAAAATGGCACATTTTTCTTATTTTGGGGTCACCTTACCCGTCCGACCTAAACCTTCTTGCCCTACTGAGCCTACAAGTGATCATCAACAGTTGGTATATTGTTGGATGTATGCGTCATTTGCATCTGTTACTACCTGTGCATAACATTCTTCAAATGCTTGATATTCTAAAATCATTACTACTTTATATCATTAATACGGACTTTTGAGACGTGTTCACTCCTGAACATTTTTGGGGTATTATATGGAAAAAATCAATACATCAATACTTTGAGATGGAATCACTAATTAATAAACACTGTTGAGCTAAGGGTGATTTCTCTTTAACCTATTTGTAGCGCTTCAGGTTAATTATTTAGCGCGTTTTGCATTTGCGCCGATTTGCATTTCATTTGCGCCGATTTTTTTGTTTCATTTGCGCCGATTATTTTTTCATATGTGCCGATTATTTTTTTTTCATTTGCGCCGATTTTTTTCTTGTTAATTTCTTGTCAAATGCAGGGAATCTTTTCCTTTGTTCACAGTTACCTGATAAAATTTACAAATTTTCTTGCGCAAAAAGCTTACACGGATTACAAATAAAGCTCAAAGGGTGATAAAAATGGAATAAAAATATAAATGCAAGTGTTTAACTAAGTACATATTTATCATAACAGAACATGTAGCGGCATTGTCTTTACAAGACGTATTGGTACTGGTATCAGTAAGGTACAGTACCATATCCCAGATTAAACCAATATTTTTAATGTATAATTTAATTAATTATTTGATATCAGTGTTTCGTAGTTATTCATTTTTTGATCTCCACTTTTAAGATCCAACTTTTATTTTGGAATTTTCATCTTTTGCCATTTCAAAAATAAATGTAAAAGTAACACAATACCGAAAACGAAGTATATTTTAATGAGGCATTCATACACTTTCGGTATTTTAACACCACTTATTTCCAGGTTTTACCGACACATCTTTTAATGCATATTACATATATTTTACCTGCGTCATATGAAAAAAAATCGGAGCAAATGAAAAATAAAATCAGCGCAAATGAAAAAATGAAATCGGCGCAAATGAAAAATTTGAAATTTGTAAAATCGGCGCAAATGTCATACGCCCATTATTTATAGTATTACTAATTGACCATCGTGAATATCAATAAAAATGTCACGAGTGCCCGACAACGCAGAAGGATTAAACGAGTTGCAGAACTTGTTCTGCAAAGAGTTAAATCCACTGCGTTGATTGACACGAGTGACATTTTTATTAATATTCATGATGGTCGATTAGTAATGCTTTTTATTATATAGATTTTCTACTCAAAAACCAAGATTTTAGGTGTTGATTATTTTTTTTTTTTCATTTCAATGCGCCAGTTGTTTACTTGACGACGACATTGAAGAGATATTGTGACGTCGCTTCATTATGACGTCATGCAGTGACTAGAAATCCTTTACTTTCACCGTTGATAATATGACATTTATTTAACTGAGAAAACTCGATAAATCACCGCTATCTATATAATAATTCTCGTCAATTAAACAATTAAAGAATTGTCATGTAGGGCAAATTATAAGTACACTTCAATTTCATAAATATTTTGTTTAGGCGGTATATATATCTATTTCAAAAGGTAAGGAATCCAGTCACTCCGTTTTACTGGTATTTGAGGAGATCGTTTCTGCCTTCATTTACATGAGATTTCCTATCTCGAAAGTCCCGTATTCATGTGTTTTAGTTCTCGGACCTTGGAATAATTGAGGTCACAAAAACTTAAAATAGAAACATCCATAAACCACCTTATCAAACATAATTATTCACATACCAACAATATAATCATACACGTCTTCTATAGGTCTGTCAAATACATCTGTTGGGATCCAATCCCTTGGGGGTAGTTTATCTACAAGGTAATCTGCTAGTGCTGCAAGGATTAATGTACTACCCAGAAACATGGCTTTGTATAAAATTGTCGGTCTTAGAACACTAAACTGGATGTATTTCAGCCAATAAGTAAATTTTAAAAAAGAGACGGTTATATATATTATGTTTAACTTACATATGTGTAAAAATCAATACACATTGATAAACATTTAGTTTTCAGATAAAATCAAAATTTGGAAGCCATTACATAAATCAAGGTTATAAGCCATAAAATCTGATGTTTAATCTTTTTAATAATATATTAGTATAAAATGTTAGAACAACTTAAAATGTCATTTTTACTGCACATTGCAAACAGTCAATTCTGAAGCATTACGAATAATGTAGGGCTATTACAAACAATGGTTGGCTTAAAAGGTGCAAATTTGATGTTTCAGTGCGAAATATTTTAATTTGTCTTTTCGTCGACACACTGTATCTTAATCAATTAATAACAAACCCAGATCATAATTATAGATATCCACCAATGGCTGTCGTAATTTGACAGATTTCTGCAATGCTTAACATTGGGATATACATTCAGCTTTGAATATCCTGAATTTAACTCGACTACTTATCTCAGAGCTAAAGATTTTGTCTTTTGGATTCATTGATACATTGATAATGTATTTGTACTTAAACAGTTACAAAGTAAATAATTGGAACCAATATTATTTTGTAATTTAAGGTGGATCGGTGTCTAAAGCTGCGCATCCGCTCTGTGCATCTGTTAAAAATTGGAATAAATCATTAAAATGTTGTCAAAGTGATTTTGCGTACTTAATTGATAATAAATCAAATCAAATAAACAACATATAGGTCCGGAATACAAAATATTTTTGAAAACTCTTATTTTGTTAAGAGGAAATGATTCTAAATAAATATTAAGAGAAAATCGCATTTCCATGCTTTTTCAAAAATATGATCGGTGACCCCTTCTTTTTATTTCATATTTTTAATGTGATTTCTTCAATATTTCCCCCATTTGCATCAAAATCTATCGTTTTAATCATATAAAAATATTAAAATTATATTTTCTCCCTATGTAGTGCGGTGATAAAATTAGATTCGCAATAGAAGAAGTTATTTTTGCATCTACATTTCAAATACAAAATACCGAAGTATATATAAATTTAGTTTCTGCATATGCGAATTTCGACAATATATGTCTCTTCAGTGCATATCAAATCAAGACATTTGAGATCCATGTACCAAAATGTGTGGTGTAAAAGCTGATAGAGAACAATTACCCAATAGGTGCTAAATAGTAAAGCCTATATCAGCTAAGGGCAGAGCTATAAACGGGAGGAAGATACTCCTTAGTTATGAACAAACTTTTGTTAATTTCAGATTTTGTATGTTCCTGAATAAAACTGGCTAATAACTGTCTACTGGGTTGGTGAATACCCTCGGGAACTAACAGTCCACCAGCAGAGTAGTCGGTCCAGTGGTAATAAAATGCAAAATACTGCAGTAACTGTTAATTTAGTTTCTGCATATGTACATTTCGACAACTAATGTCTCTTCAGTGAAGATCAAATCGAAATATTTGGAAATCAGTGTACCGAAATGTGTGTAAGAGCTGATAGAGAACAAATTACAAATAGGATCTGAATAATGAATCGAAAATCAGCTAAGTGATATTGGTCAAAATATTTAAGGACGTAGTCGGGGCGACATATTGTAACTGTATTGTTTTTTTCTTTTTCTTATTATGTCGCCCCAGACGTAGTCGGGACGACATATTGTTTTTGGTCCGTTTCTTTGTTATTATTATTATTATTATGTCGCCCCAGAATTAGTCGGGACGACATACTGTTTTTTGCAGTTTCTTTATTATTATTATTATTATTATTATTATGTCAACCCAGACTTTGTCGGGGTGACATGTTGTTATTCTATGTTTCTTCTTCTCTATTCTTATTATTTTTTTTTCCTCCAATAATTTTTGTACGGGCGGTTATTTTTTAGTGGCTGGACCAATTGATTTCAAACTTTGCACAAAGTTGGAACACCATCTGAAGTTATATGCTGTGCATTTAAATTTTTCAAAATGGCCGTCATTCCCAAGATGGCCGCCAAAATACGATGAAATTTCAACTTTGTCGGATCGACGAAAATTGATTTCTAGGTAGATTTTGTCGCTGCGAATGAGATGGAATCATCGAACGGGGAGTCAGGGGTGACATCGGCTATTGCTTGCAATTGCAATTCTAGTTATCATTATCCTTTCTTCCACCTCTTTTTGTCCGGGAGGTTTCTCAAAGATGCCTGGACAGAATTCAATCATATTTGGTACAAAGTTGGAACACTATCTGAAGTTGTGCAATCAAGAAAAAATTTTCCTTAAATTTGCCGCCATTTCCAAGATTGCTGCACGAATACGAAAAATTCGAATTCGGTCCAATTTCAACCAAAATTTATATTTTCTCAATGATACATGGACAGATTTCAATCATATTTGGTACAAAGTTGGATCACCTTGAGGAAATGTGCATGCACCGGCAAAATTTTTCACAATGGCCGCCATTTCCAAAATGGCTGCCGAAATACGTCAAAATTTCAACATTGTCGGGTTTCAAGGAAAATTGATTTCTAGGTAGATTTTGACGCTGCGAACAACATGGAATCATCGAATTGGCTGCCAGGGGGCGACATCAGCTATTGCTTGCAATTGTAAATCCAGTTATAATGCTTTCTTTCTTTCTTCCACCTCTTTTTGTCCGGCTTATATCTCAATGATGCCTGGACAGAAATCATTCATATTTAGTACAAAGTTGGAACACTTTCTGAAGGGGTGCATGCAAGTAAAAATTTTTTCTAAAGTCGCCGTCATTTTCAAGATGGCGACCAAAATACAAAAAATTCGAAATTCGTCCAATCTCAAGGAAAATTGAAATTTTCTCAATCATGCTTGGACAGAGTTCAATCATATTTGGTACAAAGTTGGATCACTATCTAGAGGTGTGTATGGAAGGAATTTTTTTTTTTTCAAAATTGCTGCCATTTCCAAGATGGCCGTCAAATTTTCAGCGTTGTCTGATTTCAACGAAAATTGCTGTCTAGGTAGATTTTGTCGCTTCGAACAAGATGGAAGCACCGAATTGGCTGCCAGGGGTGACATCAACTATTGCTTGCAATTGCAAATCTAGTTCTTTGTTATTATTGTTCTTCCACACATTCTTGTCCGGACTATTTTGAGAAAACGGCTTGATGTACACAAATGAAACTTGGCAGGTAGTTGGATAACCATAATGAGAAGTGCAGGCTACGGAATTTTTTTCAAATGGCCGTCATTTCCAAGATGACCGCCATTTTACGTTACAAAATGGAGGATTCAATATTTGAGGTACTGCTTTGCAGAATTTCTTCATATTTCGCACAGATGTTCAATAAAATGAGCCGAAGGGATTTATGCGATTTTTTTTTAAATGGCCGCCATTTCCAAGATAGCCTCCAAAATACGCCAAAATTAAGATTTGTCCAATTTCAACAAAAATTGATTTCTGTGTAGATTTTGACTCTGCGAACAAGTTGGAAGCATCAAATTGGCTGCCAGGGGCGACATCAGCTATTGCTTGCAATTGCAAATCTAGTTTGTCTTCCTTTTGTCAATGCACGTTATTAAACATTGTCTCTACCTTATCAAAAGGACTTCTGATGACCTTAAAAATCAAACATTAAACATGATTTGATTATCCAAGTATCCAATATTGCAATGATCCTTTAAATATTCAAATCAGTTCTCCATAGTATTACTATAAACATTCAACAGAACACAGTCAACAGAATTTAATTAAATTAAAGAAACTTAAAAAGTAGAATTGATATATAGATATGTTTCTTGAAATCATCGAAGACTTTCGACTTAGCACAATAATTTACAGAGGTGATGCTTGTCAATTTCCTGGGCTTATGTATCACATATCTCTACCGATCCGATATGCTAGCATGGTAAATTATCATCGTAATATATATTCATAACTGACTTCTCCTAATCTGGGCTGGAAATTGACACTGGTCATTTTAATTTTCGAAATGACTAGTTAGCCCTGTTTCCACACTCGGTCCCTCTCCACAACGTCATCATAATAACAGTGGAATTCACGTAAAAATTTCGATACTTTTACCGGATTATGAGACCTAAAAATTAGTCTACGCTTCCTTTTAGTTAACCAATGTGTTCTTAATTTGAGTTTAGTTGTAATCTAGTCCACTGGAAATTAAAAGAGGCTCTATTGTAAAAAATAGAAGTCATCATACAAATAAAAGAAATAAAAAAATATATATTAACTTAATAATGCGTTTTCACTGCTTATCTAATTATTTTATTGGCCTTACTTACTTTGTTTTCGTCACTCCTTAAAAATCCATAATATGCATATGTTACATGTACGTTAAATGCATTTCAGTTGATCGTTCCTTCAAACTGTTTTAATCTTATTAAATAGTTGCACCAGCAGATGCTACCTGTTTTTGTTTTGATGATAAAAGCATTTTTGGCATTTCATTTATTTTGAATAATGCTTTTCAAGCTTTTTACTTTTAAGTCGACGAATCTTTTCCTTTAGGGTATTTAGCATGTATTAAAGGACTGCTTATAGTATATATAGACTATCTGACATAGTACAATGAAAAAGTAGACTGAAATATATCACTGCTTAAAAAAGTAACATATCTATATATTTTGTTTACTTTAATGCGTTTATGTCCAAAATCTAATAAAAAAATTAGCAATAACAAGTAAGAAGTATGTTCGCAGAGCGAAACACAAAAGTCTCGCGAAACGCAAAAGACAAAAGTCTCGCAAACGAACCTCCATATCCAGAAACACTCCTGTGAAAATTTAAGCCAATTCTAAGTTTTTTTAATTTTCCAGTCGTCTTTTTTGCTATTTTCATGGCAACAGTTGCCATTTTAAATACTTTTAAGACAAAAAAAAAGAAAGAAAGTTCTATACATTCTAAGCATCCTTCCTGTCAATTTTCATCCAATTCAGATCATCACTTTAATTTTCCTGCCTTTTTCCGTATCCATGGCGTCGGCCGCCATTTTGAAAAAAAATTTCAGACCAAAAATCAATTCTTTGCATGCTAGGCAACCTTCCTGAAAAAAAAATCATCAAATTCTGAACAATTTGAGTTTTCCTGCCTTTTTTGTTTCCATGGCAACGGCCGTTATTTTCTAAATTTTAAGACCTAAAAATCAATTCTATGCATGGTAGGCAACCTTCCTGTAAAATTTCATCCAATTCTGAGCACTTTTAATTTTCCCGCCTTTTTCCATTTCCATGCCAACGGTCGTCATTTTGGTAAATCCGAGAAAATGGCACACCTTTTCATTGTCCTCAACCATCATGTGAAGTTTCATGAAGTTCTAACCATTGGTCTTCGAGTTTTGTCCTGGACAAGAAATTTTCGCAAGAAGAATAAGAAGCCGAAATAGAATAATTACTAGATTTGCAAGCAATAGCTGATTTCGCCCCTGGCAGCCAATTCGATGCTCCCACCTTTTTCGCACCGTCAAAATCTACCTTGAAATCAATTTTCGTTGAAATCGGACAAAGTTGAAATTTTGACGTAAAATTGACGTATTTTTGCGGCCATCTTGGAAATTTGAATTTTTGTTTGTAGCTTGCACTTCCCATTATCGTGATCCAATAACCTGCCAAGTTTCATTTGCTTACGTCAAACATTGTTTTTCAAAATAGTCCGGACAAGAATGTGTGGAAGAACAATAATAATAATGGAAAATAATGGTAGCTTATATTTCATATAAGCTTTGTTTATTCATGATGGTAAAGCCCGTGCATGCATGAAGGAAACCCCGAAGGTTAAACGTGCGATATCAGTTCAAGAATCTGTTTAACGAATGTAGCCGCCATTGTTGTTTTGGTTTGGATTTTCTTTNGGGTGACATAATAACGAGTGATGATAAGTTTGCACGCAATCACAAGTCACCCGAACCAGATTCAACACTCAATTGCTCTTTGAAAAAAATGTTGTGTTTATATTTATCACAAATGATTGTAAAAATATGTTCTGAAATATTTGTTTTTATTACTAATGTAAGAATAGGTTATGTTTTCGTGTCATACGTGCTTTGATTCACAGGTCAAAATATTTCTGGATTGCTTCAGAAAAAAAGCTGCGTCATTATATTTTCCTTAATTATTAATCGGTGAAACAAACATTTTAAGCTCAATATGTGTATAAATTGATACTCTTACGTGAAATAAAGTCATGTGGTGTTACATTGACCTTTGACCTTGACCTCATTTTGAAGGTCCCGTCTTCCTGATCATTTTGTATGTTGAATGTCTTTTTGTATTACAATGGTATTTGAGCTATAAGCAAAACACTCTAAAATCGGACATCAAAATCGGTTTTTGGTCCATTGGCCCAAAATGGTTGGTCCAATAATTTTGGATCCAATGTAACAAAGGTAGATGTTAACAACACACACATTGTTGCCATTGTATGTTATCAGCTACATTTGTATCTATTGTAGTGAGATTACAATGTACATATTATAAAATATTTAAAAGATACCGGCAAGAAATTTAAATAACTGCAGGCGCATTTAAATTGATAAAATATGTCAGGAAATTAATTATATCTATGTCTGTAATTGATAACACATCAAAGGGAATTTAAATGACATGACACCCCCATTGGTAATATGAAATCTTAAAGATCAGAATAGTCCAATTATGAATGATAGACTCGTCCAGTGGTATAAAACCAAACGGATCTCACTGAAACGTTGTTGTTCAATAGACAGCCAAAGGTAGAAGACCTAAAGGTAAATACCTGATTAGTTAATAGTATTGACGTGACTGTATATAAGTCTTTCCAATATTATCCAGAAGTATTATCTTTATTACTTTATACCAGTGATCCAGACGAGCCAAGGGAAAGAGCCAGACGAGCAACTGCTGAATATAATATTTTAGGGCCAAAAGAGCCAGGTTATAGAGAGCTCAGATCCCGAGAATAGACTCGGGTACGAACCCGAAACGTTACACTATTATGATTTATGAGTTAATCTAATGACAAGGTCTATTGTCAAAGTTCAAAGTGACCAATGACCTTTGATCTTTTCATTTTTTAAATGTAATACATATCACCTTAGTTTAATGGAAAAGTTTCCAGATTTCTATCTCTTACCGTTTTCAAGAAAAAACATGTTTAAAGATATGATGAAATTTTCAAGGGGAATAATTCATAAACGGTTCATCATAGAGTTGTGGTCAAAATGTTAGAAATGTCCGTCACGACCTAATAAACATTTTAGTCATACATATTATCAGCTATTTTTTTACACTTTTAGAGATGTGAGGTCAAAGTTCAAAGTGACCAATGATGGTGCTCATTTTTGAAATTCAAAGACCTTCTTCTGGTTGTTCACAACAGTGCCAAGTTTCATTAAGTTTGGACTACCCATCTTAGAGATAATGTTCGGACAAAGTTTGTAAAATCCATTGAAGAATAATAAGAAGAAACAAAGTAAAGACAATAAGTCACCAAACTTCGTATGGGTGACTTAATAAAAAGAACAATAAGAACTGAGCAAAAACAATAAGTCTCCACAAACTTCGTTTAGGAGACTTTATAAAGAGCAAAAGGATTATAACAGTTTTAAATGTGCCATAATACTCTAAACTGTATACAATAAAATGGCGAAAAGAAAGTCTTGTTATCCCTTCAATTACGTTAATCACAAATTACCCGTATAATAGCTGGTACTTATACCAACAGCAAATGAAGTCAATGGGTTATATAGAAATCAACTCGTCTGTCTGTAAGCTAAAACTACATATAAGCGCAGCTCCTCTTCAACTACCTAGAACTTTGATAATACTAAAAATGGGAAGGACACACTATGGGGATGTGGATGATTCCGAAACAAAGAAAAGGGGGGGGGGTGATTTGACAATCACTTTTCAAGGAGCGCATTCCCTCCCACAAACCCTTTATAAATTTTGTTGACACATTACACTAATGAAGGGCACTATATGGAGCTGTGCATAAAGGATTATAACTATTGACTGCAATCAATAAGGTGAGATATTTGATTGTGGTCATGTATTTAGTAATCTACTGGTATTGGATTTTATTCGTATGTTTATTATACCATGGAGAAGTAATTTGTTATATTACCCCCCTCCCCCCACCGACTATTTTTTCGTACCTCAAAAATAGTCGGTAGTGGAGGGGGGTAATATAACATATTACTATTGTGTTTAAAAAATCCTGAAGGAGAAAATAGTTACACAGAAAAAATATAAAAAAAA
>MJUU01000600.1:47156-67804 GCA_002080025.1 Modiolus philippinarum | reverse complement strand
GGTCTTTCCGACTGGAGTCGTGAAAGACCTTAATAATAATAAACAGAAAAAATACAGAAAGGTCTTTCCGTCTGAAACGGGAAAGACCTTAATTAAATATGACAAAAAAACCTAGTCTCCTGAAACACACGACAACAGACGCAATGGCGAAAAGCTGTTCTATCTCGATAGAAAGGCCTCTAAATATGATAATAAAAGGTGAAATGACAGGAAAACGATTACATAAAGATCAATTAATCATTTCATTGATAATTATTTGATGCTATGATTTTTGTATATGTTGCTGTAAATGAAAGATTTGTATTTTTGGTATAATATAAATCAATTTCACCTGAAATATGACGAATCAAAATGAAAATCATCATTATAGAATATTTATATAGATATACTCCATTACTAAATATTTCAATGCCTCAAGTGCAAAAAGTGGCTCAATGTCTTCAAACAACACTTTCGGAGACAAAAAATCGATTTATATCGATTGTATACGTCAAAACTCAAATTTTGGCCTATCAAAATATCAAATGTGATTAACTTATTACATTTCAAATGTTTAAAAGATTTTATGATGGTCTTAATGACAAATTATTTAAGAATTAGAAAATAATTTGAAAAAATGACGTCATCACTTCACCAGCCAATATAATCTTCCTGCACGGGAAATCGTTAAATCACCTGATGGAATGTTAGAGTATGAGTATTTTTTAATGCGATAACCTAAAAATATTGCTGTTATACCTTTGAGTACAGCGAACCATTTTTCAAAATCTTCGGTCCGGGGACTATAACAGGGATTGTGTTCAATAGTAAGACTGCAAACGTTTTGGTAAATTTCATAAAACTCTCAAAGGCTTTTTTGGGGAATTCTATCTAGCAACTATATCTCTTTTAATTTCTTACAATAATTGGGTTGTTTTCAAAAGTAAGACTGCAAAAATCTTTAATTCTAAAATAAATTTATATTGACCATTCGTATACACTTTAGTATGGGTCCAAAAAAGATGAGCGGGGGAATGGAAATATATAATTGACCTTTCATTACAATAAGAACAAACATTTTCCCCAAAATAGTTTGGTTTCAAGTTTACTAAATTTCCTTAAAAGTCTCAAAAACCACTTATTTCTTGAAATTATGCGTAACAACCATATACATTGTATTCTTGAAGTTTTTTTGGTAGAAATAGTGACTATCAATAATTTAATTTCCAAAATTGTAAGACAAATTATGCCCAGGGTATAAAGGAAAAATGAAAGGATATGGAGTGTTAACTGTTTTCTGTGTCAAAGTGGGAGTGTGGGGATCACTATCGTTTCCGGCAGTCATTCTTGTAGTTATTTTTTTTTTAATTTCAAACAAAAAATATACATGGTGAAATTTCGAAATGCTAGATATTACTGATCTGGGTTATTCAGTGGATGTTGTCTTGGGTTATTCACAGGGAAATGATAAGGTTATTCAACACACGTTGTAATTTTCTTAGATTATTCAATGGGAAATAATAGGGTTATCTCATGGACGTTGTAACTGGGGCTATTTACCGATGAATAATAGGGCTATTCAAAGCTCGAAGCAATAAGGAGCAAAAATATCTAGATTATTTTATGCTATATGACTATATCTTGAGCATTAGAATTGCTTTTTAATCATGTAGGGTATACGTATAACAATAAAAATGAACACTCTGAAAAGCAATGAAGTGGTATGGAGTAAATATACAAGAGACAATGGGTCCACAAATACATGGTAAAGAAATGGAACTGAGTACGTTTCATTGTATTGCGAGTGAAACAAACTGAATATTGCCAGAAACAATTTACTTGTAGTTTAGTAGCTCAACACTGAACCATTTATAACAAGTGTGAACTGTAACAGATATCTCAACCGTCCCCACTTGGCAACTAAATTGATGTAAAAATTTAGACCGACCTTATTAGAAAAACAATTATCATACTCACTAGACTACAAAATTGGTATCACTTACAAAAGTCATATAGTAGACTGACATGTACTACCAAGACTAAACCCACATAGCAAATATCATTGAGTTACCACTTAAACATACGGAGGAGCCAAACAAGCTCATTTTACCGTGAAAATTGAGGTCAATGACAAAAGCCATATAGCAGTCTATCATATAAACCTAAGACCAAACCACATACTAAATATCATTCACAAACCATTAATATATACTGAGACATCAAACATGCTCACGAGACCGCGAAATTGGGATCGAAGATCTAAGTCATACAGCAGACTATCATGTACTACCAAAGACCAATCCACATGCAAAATATCATTGACCTACCACTAATAGCTACTAAAAATCAAACATGAAAAAGAAAGGAAATGGGGTAAATGTCAAGAAGACAACATCCCATCTCCAGGTTAAAACGATCCAAAACAAAGCAACTAGGGGTCACCGTACTGTCAACATATTGAGGAACCTATATGCTTACTTTTCCCTGAAATTAAGGTCAATGACAACAGCGATAGCCTATCATATACTGCCGAAAGCCACCACACCTATCAAAGATCATTGACCTACGTCAAATATATATACTGAGAACATGACCTATTCAGAAAAACTTACACGATCACTAGACCGTAAATTAAGGTCAATGACAAAACTAATTTAACAGACTGTCATATACTTCCCAAGAAAAACCGATATACCAAATATCATTGATCTACCTTTAACTGTTACATAGCAACTGACCTAATCACAAAAAATAACATCCTTACTAAACCATGAAATTGAGGTCACCAACGAAAGACATATGAGAGACTGCCATGTTCTAACAATGACCAACCATAAAACAAATATGCATGTAAGACCATATAATTGCTACCGAGTAAATAGTTATCACAAACTTAACATGCTCAATGGACCGTGAAATTGAGGTCACATACAAAATCCATATAGCAGACTGTCATGTACTACCTAAGATCAATCCTCATACCAAATATCATTGACCTATCTCTTATAACTACCGAGAAATCGTCCTTATCACAAAAACTTAACATGAAAGATAACGCCACAGCCACCGCAAATGTCGTCAAACTTTGTACGCCTATTTCTCGCTGTTAGGACTTTTAGCGCCTTTCGTCGCGAGCTAGACATTAAAGAATTAGAAAGCCACTGATTAAATTAACTCAAAATGTAAACATGTGATCAATGCGCTACAGGATAAAAAGCTGTGCACTTTAAAGTAAGTACTAAAAACTAAAGCACCTTTCACTATATTTCATACAGCATGGCTTATTATCCTATAATCATTACGTCACCAATGACCAAAAACCATTAAAGAATGTAAGCTCAGTAAGGACCCTGAACAATAAAATATGCTGTCATGTTTTTCAACAATACAATTGATCGTGATGAAATACAACAATGGAATGAATAAAAAGAAATGTAGGATAGGAAGATAAACACGTGAAATTTCATCATGTCAAATTATTACTGATGACAAAGGAAATTCAAGTACACTAAATTAAAGTAATTCAGGCACAAAGAAAAAGGAAGTTATACCAGATTTTAATGGACATTTTTACTTGTAAAGAAATCGCTGTCGTCTCGTTGCTTAACTTGAAATATTGCGAGGTAACAGATTTTTATTTGGAAACTGGCAATATCAATTTCAGAAAATTTTGTTTAAAACTAAGCAGTACCTCCCTCATGAATACCTCTGGCCTTGGCTGATTTTGGCTTTTCATTCAGATCTTCTTGGATAAAGATTACATTTTTTTTTGGTTATTGTCTTTCAAATGTTTTGATTTGATCTGTTTTTATTGACCATATCAAGGAGAAAAAGGAGACATACATATTACAATGATTGCTTTTATTATATTTATATATAAAAACAGAAGAGAAGTAAAAACAACAAATCAATAACTACAAATCATTTTAATTACATTTTATTTACTTTGAGGAGGTATCAGTGTGGTTGAGAAACATTAAAACAAAAACAATGATAACTAGATTTGCAATTGCAAGCAATAGCTTATGTCACCCCAGACAACTAATTCGATGATTCCGTCTTATTCAAAGCCCCAAGAGCTACCTGGAAAGCAATTTTCGTTGAATTCGGACAATGTTGAAATTTTGACGTATTTTGGCGGCCACCTTGGAAATGGCGGCCTTTTTTTAAAATTCTATACACACAGCATACAATTTCAGATGGTGGTCAAACTTTGTGCAAAGTTTGAAAACAATCCATTCAGCCATTATAATCGCTCGGACAATAATTTTTGGAAGATTAAGAAAAATAAGAATAATAATAATAACTAGATTTGCAATTGCAAGCAATAGCTGATGTCGCTCCAGACCACGAATTGACGATTCAATCTCATTCGCAGCATCAAAATTTATCTAGAAATCAATTTTCGTTGAAATCTCATAACGTAGAAGTTTTGACGTATTTTGGCGGCCATCATGGAAATGGCGGCTATTTTGAAAATTTTAAATGCACAGCATATAACTTTAGATGGTGTTTTAACTGTGTTCAAAGTTTGATATAATTGGGCCAGCCATTTAAAAATAACCGCTCGGACAAAAATTATTGGAAGAAGGAAAAAAAATTAATACTAAGAATAGAGAAGAAGAAACGTAGAATAACAACATGTCACCCCGACAAAGTCTGGGGTGATATAACTAGATTTGCAATTGCAAGCAGTAGCCGATGTCATCCCGGACGACCAATTCTATGATTCCATCATGATTGGCAGCTTCAAAATCTACCTAGAAATCAATTTTCGTTGGAATCGGGCAAAGTCGAACTTTTTACGTATTTAGGCGGCCATCTTCGAAACGGCGGCCATTTTGAAAATTTTTGTCCCATAAATTCCTTCCTATCATCTTGCTGAGCATTTATACAAAGTATGAATTATTTCCTCTGAGCAGTTCCTGAGATATAGAATCCCCAATTTTCCAATGTAAATTGGCAGCCATCTTGGAAATGGCGGCCATTTTGAAAATTTTTAGGGCACAGCATATAACTTCAGATGGTGGTCCAACATTATGCAAAGTTTGAAATCATTCCATTCAGCGATTTAAAAATAATCGCTCGGACAAGAATTTATTGGAAGAAGAAAAAGAAGAATAATCAGAAGAAGAAACGTAGAATAAAAACATGTCACCCCGACTACGTCTTGGGTGACACAGTAATCAGAAGAAACGTAGAATAACAACATGTCATGCCGACAAAGTCTGGGGTGACATAATAATTTTGTTCTGTTGTTTTGAAAGGTTTATTTTTTAACGTTGTCAGAAACTTGTAAAAATCACGTGACAATGTGATTCCTTGTAAGACGGAAATAGGTAAAGAGGTTCATTTCATGTGGTAGGCATTGTTATGATTGATATTTCTTTTTCAGTTTTTCAAGATTAACTTCTTTTTTATGTCAGTAACTGAAGATCGATAATTAATCGATTCAAATACAAATGTAGAGACGATAAAGCCTTTATTTTGAACAGTCAGAATTGATTCTGTGCTGCAAAAATTTAATTTTTGGGATTAATTGCAATCGGTTATGGATCTTATTTTGATTGATCGCAACCGATTCAGATTTTTTTAAACGTTAAATAAACGGCACTTGCAGACATTTTATTATCTTGTTTGGCCATTTTGATCTTATCACGATCTTGACAAGCCCGACACAATTTCGTTAAGACTGTGCAAGATATTCAATCGTATTTAAAGATAATCGCTTTCAAGAACGATCAAGACCCGTTAAGTTTATCAAGATCAAACCAGATAAGTGCGTTTAAGGGATATTAAGATGTGTTACGTTTGTCCAGATCAAACAAAATCAATTCGGGATCTTTTTTCATCTTAGCAAACCTAATTCATCTTGATCGTTCCTGGACGCAATGTTGATCTTGTTTAATCTTAAACCATCTTAACACGTCTTGATCGTCAGTGAAATCAAATATCTTGAAAACTTAAAATTTCATATTCTCTGAACAAAATTGTGTTAAGCCTGTCAAGATCTTGATAAGATAAAAACGGCCGAACAAGACCAAAACATATCTGCTTGTGCGGGTTGTAAAAGAATCGAATTAAATTTTCATTAATCGCACCTAGTTCTAATGTGGACAAAGTCTTACTTTCTCCATCAAATAATTTAGATGGGACAAAGGTGTAGTGTTTCGTGGATCGGTCCTGAAAACAACTATCATTAGTCCTACGGTTTTCAGCTAGATATCATATAATTCGACTGTACGACAGCCCCGCGGTCTTGAAAACATATGAAGGTGTTATCAGAGAGCCACGTGCATGTCTGACCTCATTTTGATTTTTTATTTATATTCTAGAAGTGTCTTACTTTTAAGGCAGTAGTCATTTGTTTTTGTTTTTTGTTTTTTGTTTGTTTGTTTTTTGTTTTTGTTTTTGTTTTTGTTTTGTTTTGTTTTGTTTTGTTTTTTTTTTTTTTGGGGGGGGGGCTANATTCTATTTATCTTTTGTTCTTTGTTTGCGCTCATTAATACCATTGGCGGATCCAGAGGGGGGGGGGGGTTTCCAGGGGTTAGACCCCCCCCCCAACTTTTCTTCTGGAAGATTATGTATTTTTTAATGAATATCCTGATGTTTTATTAAAAAATACCCCAATTTTCACGCCTATTTCCGCGTGGCAAATTTTCCTTTATACAATTGAAACCCCCCTTTTCATATTGCCTGGATCCGCGCCTGAATCCGGACAGCTTTTGTTGGAATTCACATAATTCCGTGTTGACCAAACTACAGAGTCCAACACATCACAGCTTATTAACTTATTTACCTATGTACTAATTTTTGTTGATTCTTGGAAAGTAAATGTTGTTGTTATATCATGGAAAGCCTTGCATATCTGATTTTAAGCCTACCTATCTATAGCCAGGCTTAGTTTTGCCTTTACGTTACATTCGTCGTCCGCTTGATTGTAAACTTTTCGTTTAACGATGACTTTAAAACAACTAAGTCAGTTGTAGTCAATTTCTACACATTAATTCCTGGATTGTTCCTGTTCATAATTTTGTCTAGAAGTCTAACCTTATTTCATTAACATCACCCGTGTTGATATAAGCAGACTCGCCACAACTAAACATCGGTTTCCAGTACAATCCTAGTTGTTTATAATTTTCTTACGGCTGTTGTTTATCATTCGTCATGGCGTTTCTTATCTAGTCTTTTGACAATTCGTGACACCTATGACAATTGTAACCCCCATTTTTTTGTTCGCATGAAATCAATCGCACATAATAATAACTGCGAATAACCAACAAATGTATAAAGCAAATGCCTTTTTCAATTTTAGTAAATAGAAGTTTGGAAAATACTAAGTTATGAAGAACTTTATGCTTAGGAAAATCCCCAGTGTATTTGACGTATGATCGGTTAAGATATCTAAATATTGTACATGTATTTCATTCCATGCAGCTGTACTTTATTGAAAGTTTGCGAGTTTGCAATAGTTAGTGTGTGCTCTTCTAATGCGAGAGATCGTGATGGGTAATTAGTCAAGACAGATCTAGACTGCACGTTAAATTTGAATTAAGTGTTTTTCTGAAGAATGCCATCACTCATTATATAAAGACTTTTGGGGTTTAAATCATAACAATGTTGAGCCGACTGGGGCAACATGTCTGTCTTTGCATGAACAATATTTTATGTGCTAGCACATTTTTAGGTCTGCTCCGCGTAATGGTATGGTAAAGTAGAAAGCAAAACTCCTTATATATCAAACATAAGTACTTTTATTCTTCCCATGATGCGGAAAGAAATATTACTCACTTGGTGCAAAACAGCAAATTTTCCATCAAAGAATAAAAAAAATACCAAAGTATTCGTCAGTGGATCCCGTCATTAAAAATCCAAGGAACACAATGGATTTTTTGCCATTTTTGTCTAAATTCTTTACGAAATTGAAGAAAGTTTCGAAGGGAAAGGTGTAGGGACTCCAACCTCGGGAATCCTTCCTTTGGATCAGCAAATGGAATCGTTTTACAACTGTTGAGAAAGCAATTCATGTCGTCAAAAGCAATTGATGCATATTCTGACTATTTTATGCGTTGCAGTTTGCTTGTTATAAGATAAGTATGCCAACATAGATATGATTTAACCAAAAAAAGTTAATAAATAAAAATGAAAACAAAATAGATAGATAAACAAATACAATGTAAATACACATAAATTTAAGTAATTTTACCGGAAATTCCAGCAAAGATATTTTCTTTTTTTTCTGCGCAAATCAGCATTTGCTCTTTTTCGGAAAAGGATTTATTTTAATTTAAAAAATAACACTTTTATAGTAATCTTCAGTATCATTGTCTTGTTAAAAGTAATTACAGACTATTTTTTTACATGAATATATAAGCAAGCGTTTGCCTGCAATACAATTTTTTTGAAATCTATAGGAAAACGTTACATTATGGATTGGGACATTACGTAACGTTGCTGTTTGGCATTTTTTGCGGCTCATGCAAAAGTTTGAGCTTACATAGAGAAAAAAGATGATCCATGACATATGGTTTTCAATGGATTCGCTGTTTCTTCCTCTTCTTTGCGTTAGTTTTTGGACAATATGTAAACGCTGTAAGTGTAGATATATCGAAAAAGGTACAATCTTCAGGTGCAAAACCGCCATTTTTACGTTTTGGCTTTGTAAAAGTGGACCCCAAAATTAACGTTTACAGTGTCAGATATCTTTATTAAGTGATCCATAGTCTCTATTAAAAATTTGGCATTCCGATGTAAGTCATTTAGATCTTCTTGTGTGCAAATTTTCATTGGAAAATAAGACAGACATTTAGAAACGTCTCACCTTAAAGCACTTACATTGTAATCTTTTGCTGGACAACATTTTTGTCCATTTTGGCAACATTATTTTTAACAGGAACTCCCATGGGTAAAAATTGTGCACCTCTCATTGAAGATCTTTTTTTTCTGTTACGAACGTGACTTCATGAAAAAAAACCACACAATGGAACCATACAAAACTAAAATTTACGATAAAAGGGATATTTTTGATTTCAGTATTACTAATTTCTTGACGGCGACGTTCCTCTAGCTCAATCCTACGGAGTTTATATTTCTCAACTGGTACGATTCGCACGCGTTTGTTCTGTTTTAGACGATTTTAATTGACGTAACCTTAATACCACTTCCAAACTTTTACAACAAGGTTAGAGATTTCATAAATTATTAAATTATTATTATAAAATAGTTTCATAGAAGATTCAAATTGTAATGTCCATCGCTAACAGCTTATTACTATGGGCATTTCTCATCCCCGATTTAAAGGAAATGTTGTTAAAAGATGCCAGAAACTGAATAAAAATCCAGAAAAAACTGGGACGTGACTTACATTGTTTACGCAATAGGGGAAATCGACAGGATTCTGTGTCCGTTAAATTGGGTTTTTGAACCAATGACCTGAGAGTTTTACACGCATATTGGCCTCTCACTGATACTGCCTTTTGAAATACATTTTGATTCTTTACCAAACCCATATGGGAGTTTTGAGTTTGGTTTTTCTTCCTTAGTGCGACGGTGTTTTACCAGCAGACTAGGCTCCTTGAGCTAGCCGGTAGTTTGGCGGAGAGCACTCCTTTACCAATCTTTCAAAATTACGTTTTCCCTTTTCCTTTTCCAGATTGTGGTCATGAAATTAGTTCTCTACATGTTTTTGGTTTTTTAGTATGTTTTTATACTACAGGGAACCGGGACAGAGAAAGGGGAGTTTTGGGTACCCATAAACCGATTTAACCATACCGCAGGCTTTTGCAAGTGTCGGTTCCTATCGTTGTTTACGTTTGTTTTTTGTTTTTTATTTGTGGTTTTTTCTTGTACAGTTCTTTGGTATATTGTGGCATGTGACTGTGTTTTTCGGCCATTGTAGGTGTTTCTGTTATATTTTTTATTCTATATCCAGCTAAGACATTTCTTTGTCTTCACATGTATTTTTTCAATCAATTAATTTCCATGTGTAAAGGTACTTAGGTCGACTGTATACTGAACTTTGTAGAAGAATTATTACCAATGCCCCGCAACGCCTTCAAACAGGTACTCATTAAGTACAATGAAATTAGGACTTTCAACAAAATTTATGGCCAAATGTTTTTTTTACGAAATTAATGAAAATACACAATATGTAAGTTCTTCTTGTTTTTTAGAGTAAGAGCCATGGCAACGTCATCTGATTTCACACCATGTAGCGTTTGTGGAAATCGTCATTTATCAGCTACGGTATGGTGTCTTGAATGTGAAGATTGTTTGTGTGCCGGATGCAAGGAACGTCACAGTATATCAAAAGGAACGAGAGAGCATAACACAATACCAGTAGAGGATTATCGGAAGTTACCTCCCTTTATTTTAAATATTCAGCGATTTTGCGAAGAACATAGTCAGAAATTTGAGATATATTGCATCAACCACGAAAAGCCATTATGTAAGAAGTGTACCGTAATAACTCATACTGAATGTAAGGATACAACTTCATTAAATGACTTTATAGGCAATATAAAATCATCCATTGGCAATGGAAGTTGTCGAAAAAAGAACAGATGAAATTCTTCGTACAATTCAACAAATTGAAAATGACAGAGAACAAAATCTTGCGAATATATAATGCAAAAGCTAACATTATCAAACAGATATCCGATATTCGGGAGCAAATTAATCAACATCTAGATACAATACAAATAAGTTTGGTGGATGAGCTTCTTACTACTGCTGAAAAAAGTGAAAAACGTATTGGTAGATTTCTAGAAATACTAAAAGTAAAAAAACTTGAACTGAATAATCTTCGGGGCAACATGGAAAAGATCAAGATGTACGCTTCCGATTATCAGTCGTTTCATTATTTAAAAGAAATGGAAAATAAAGTCAATGAAGAAGAAAAATATCTCCAGTCAGCTTTTGACGATGGGTCAGTAAAGCAAGCCATATTAGAGTGTACCATTGATGAAAAGATGAAAAACTTTACCTCCATTTGCTCAAGCTTTGGAAAATTGTCAATGTCAACGAAAGCCCCTATAATAAAACTTCCAGAACAAAGCTTAATTGAGGCCCAAATACAAACATTTCCAAAACCACTGTCAAACCAGTCGTCTGTCAACGAGATAAAATTGAAATCTGAACGTGAAATTAAAATTGGGAACACTTCAGGTCTTTTCTCATCCGGTTGTTGTGTTATGTCTAACGGATATATTGTATTTGCATGCAATATCAAAAATATGTTAGCAGTTCATGGTAGTGATGGATCCTATCTATATGATATTCCAACAGATTATCAGGTGATTGACGTAACACCAATTGATCATAAGACGGTGGCTGCTACAACAGGAGATGAAAATAGGATACTTTTCTTTGACATCGAAACAAAAGAAAGTGTAAGAGTTTTTGATGTAGAGAAGTCTTGTATTGGAATCACCTACAAAGATGGATCTCTTATATTTTGTGTTCACGGTGTTGGTTTGCAAAGCTTAGATACTAAGACACTCAAGTTAAGCACGATATTTAAAGATAAAAACTTACTATTTGGTGTTTGGCCATTTATCACCAACTTCAATGATAAATTTTATTATACGAATGGCAACAAACTGAGAGTACTTGATGCCAACATGAAAGAAATTTGGCGATTCCGCAACGAAACCTTATTACTTAAACCTACTGGTGTTGCGGTTGACAAACAAGGAAACGTGTTTGTAGCAGACAACACGAAAAACGATTGGTTGTGTTGTCGCCAGACGGGAGACAAAGACAGCAAGTAGCTTACCAAACAAACATGTCGAATGTGATGGGGTTATGTTACAAAAAGTCCCATTCTCGTATAATTGTCGTCGAATATTGGGGAAGGGTCGTATATCTTGATTTTGTTTATTAATATTGCTACAGTCATTAACTGATAAACAGGACAGAATTATTGATTTCCTCATTTAGAACTAACCATACTTCATTTCTACTTTTTGCCTACATAAAACTTTGAGACTTTTGTGTTTAAGTTTTGTTTTGTATTCGCTACTGAATATTTTTGTTACACAACATATCACAATGTTTTAAAAAAAAAAAAAACTGAAATATTTTTTTATATTTGTTGACACTTTCAAGTTCGCAAAGATAAATATAGCATATCGACAAGATGAGTCTACAATCCACCTAGAAAGCAATACAAGAAAATAACATTACGAATTTGATTATTTGCCGCGTACATGTTATGTCCAAAATCTGAATTTCGTTATAATTGAAACAAATTTACTGTCGCATATTTTCAAATCTTTTTTTCTTTGAAATTATGCAAGAAACGAGCTGTGGAACAGTAATGTAAAGAAAGTCTTGTAATTCGTGGCGATAAACATAAAAATTTGTGCAAAAATTATCTGATTGTTGTTTTTGAACGTCTGGGTAAATAAAAATATGAAGTATGTACAGTTAATCAGTTCAGTTAAGGATAATGAAATGCTACTGCCAGTGGTAAAAGGAATCTTATTCTTATATGATATGCGATTATTTTCTGTGTGTTAAGACGTCATGGATTCTTTATGAATAACACAGATAATAAAACCCACATTTCTCTTTCTAGCGACTATAATTTAACATTGGCCCTAAAAAATATTGAATGTGATGATATATTTAAAAATTTCTTTGTTGATCAAAATTTTATAGAAATGTTGTATAAAATGTACTTAACAATAGATTATTTCCGCTGAGTGTAGATAAATCTAAATATTTGGAAGACCATACTCTCAAAAATGTTAAAAAACTGAAAAAGAACAAATAACCAATATTATCTAAATGGAAAGCCAAAATCAGATCAAGACAGAGCTGTGCATGTACTCCTTAGTTTTCAACCAAATTTACAAAAAATTAGATATCGCAAGGTTCCAAATAAAATCGGCTTTCGGGTCAGCACCGACGTACTGACTAATTGGTTGGTAAATGTCTTCGGGACTAACAGTCCACCAGCAGAGGCATCGACAAAGTTGTAACAAATAACTTATAAATATCGAACTGACTGTAAATTTAATTTCAGCATCTGGTCACTTCGTCAAAACTGAAGTTAGAGCGCATTGTTGAGCCCTTAAGTGTAATCCTTACCTTAAATGTAATCCGCTTACACTTAATGTTAAGGACCACCCTGAAATGTAATCCCGGTTACATTTACGGTTGCAGGACCTCCCTTAATTGTAACCGATTACAATTAAGGGAGATAGTGTACATATGCCTGCAGTACCTACCGTAATTGTAACCCCTCGGAGTTAGTTTACAGGGAACAAGGGAATTCATTTCCCATTGCCCACAATGCTAATATATTTCAGATTTATAGTACTTTCTAACAATGATCAGATCAAGTTCGGGAACTTTTATTGGCATTTCTAAAAATAAAAAGTACCTAGTCCGGCTATCCCGAGTTCCTATCGTTATTTATGTTTGTCTCTTGTTTTCATTATTGTTTTTCTGGTGCAGTTTGCTTGTAAATTGTGGCATGTGATTGTAGTTCCTGGCCATTGTAGGTGTTTGCTGTTTTCCTGTTTTTGTAATTATATATGCATGACCGTCTTCCTTTTGAGCTATTTATAGAAGAGTGGGGATACCCCCTTCAAAGTTCACTATGTCTGCATAGAATGGGAAAAAATCCATCTTTTTAAAAAAAATCGCCAAAAATTACTGTGAAGTGCTAAACATTTTTAATTATTTATTGAAAGACTACAAAGAGTAAATGACATGAAAATGTGAAAGACTTGGTTAATTTACATCTTATCATGCAGCACAGCCAATTCTAACTTTACCTATCATTCGATTCTAAACAAGCTGGTTCCCTTACTGAATTCCTTCCTTTTTACCTACAATTTGCAGCGCATATAAGATAAGAAAACGTGTTCCGGCATAGCATGATTATGAGTCATATTTGTTTTAAATAGCCATCATTGCCATGGAAATCAAAAAAGGGCGGAGAAAAAGTGTTCAGATTTGTTTCAAAATATTATACAAAAGAAATGTAAAAATTGTTTTAAAGCATTCAATTTCCTAAACGGAAGAGTAGACGGAATTGTATGAAAATGATAGAAATTCTGACTTTTAAACAATATTTTTAACCAGACTCAAGCTAGCGACCATTTTTCTAGCGACCAATTTTGGGGTTTATCTAAAAGCCAAAAATTAAAGTCATACCGAAAAGAACCATAATGCATTTTATTTCTAGCGACCAATTTTTGTTTCGTTTTTTTTATTCTAGAAATACCATAATTGCTAGCGTTTCCATGGGGATAAATCAAGTAGCTAAGAATCGCTTGAAAAAATATACAGACAAGATGTTAAAGATTTGTAGACACTATTCTGAGGGTTAAAATTTTCCTAATGACAACCGTTGTAATGGAATCGAAAAATGAGGGACGGAAGGATCTTTTTCGGGACTCCGTGATTACTTGTTTTATTCAATGGGCTGATTCGGGATTAACCCGTAACAATACCCATGATATCTTCATTTTTAGTGATCAGGATTAAGTCATTTATTTACTGGGAAAATCGGGATTTTGTCATTATTTGTCATTAATCCGAGATCAGACCCCCTCCTTCCCCCTCTAAATGAACGGGAAGATTAAAAAAAACAGTCAGGATAAACATTTACAGGAAAGGTGACCAGGATGGGTTGCCTTATGTTACCTCGAATCAAAAAATCACTATCTGCATGCGACTCCCTCCGACTTACTTCTTCATTCTATGAACAATCAGACAGCAACAAAATAAATACTTTCATTTATCGGGTTAGACTGTTTCTCATCGATACTGTGATTTGTATGGAAATACCTTATGCTTCCTTGCCAAATCCTGCAGAGGGTTTCGTGTATGATGCTACTGTTGTTCAATATTGAGGACGATGCGACATCTTTCCAAATCTTTTTAAATGCAGTTTTGTCAGAGACATAAATTCCAGAAATTCGGAGCTACGGGAAGCATCGTGATATATCGTGTCTACCCCGACGCTATCAATATTGGCACAATATTCAAATCGTATAAGACTAGAATTCAAATATCTCACTATTTCCACGTATCGTCAATGAACTTAATATATTTGTATATCTCAGAAACTTGCCAAAATGGATCACAAACCGGATTTCACTGATCATGCTGATGAAGCTGTTTTTATGTGCTTCCACTGACTGCAAATTTACAACAAGTGTGGGTCCAAATAGGTGTCTCGCATATCGGCACATGGATCGGTGGGAAATCGTTAGACAAATTGCGAAGGAAATGTGCTACAAATTGTAACTAATTTCGAGGGGGGATTACAATTACGGTAGGTACTGCAGGCATATGTACACTATCTCCCTTATTTGTAATCGGTTACAATTAAGGGAGGTCCTGCAACCGTAAATGTAACCGGGATTACATTTAAGGGTGGTCCCTAACCTTAAGTGTAAGCGGATTACATTTAAGGTAAGGGTTACACTTAAGGGCTCAACAGCGCATACAAGGTAAGTATAAAGCTGAAATGATGTTAATGCTGCTTTCATTTGCAACGCCACCTATTAACATTGCTTTCGATCAACGCCGTTTGCATCAGATGGTAGGGGTACTAACTCCACTTTAAGATTATTGAATTGAAATTAACATCTCTTTCAACGAATAGGATGGGACTTAACATTAACTCCGGGTCAACGCCACCATCAGCATTGCAATGGAAACACAACATCTTCAGATGATTCCATTGGATTCTGTGGTTATAGAATTGTTTGAAGACGAGATTTTATGCAGAGAAAAACAGGATGACAAGTTTGGGTCGTTTTAACCTGGACCTGGGATGTTGTCTCCTTGACTTTTACCCCTGTTTCCTTTCTTTTTCAAATTGAGGAATAAAATAAAATAAAAAATTACAAAGTCGTTTCGAGAACTAATGACTCTTCAATTCAGAAACCCAGAAACCAAAAGATGTATAAAATCTGACATAGAGCAATTAATCAAAAGGATTTAAATTGAAAGGCAACATCAACCAAGGACAGAGCCTTGCATAAGGGAGATTCTCCTAGGTTTTAAACAAAATTTTCAAGTTCGTATATCGCAAGTTTCTAATTAAATCGGTTTTCAGGATAGCACCAAAGTAATGGACTGCTTAGTGAATTCCCTTGGGACTGACAGTCCAACAGCATTGACTCAACGGTAGTAATTAACAAAATAGCGAACTTACTGTAAATTTATCTAGCAGACCACCAGCAGTGGCATCTACCAAGTGGTTAAAAATAACAAAATGCCGAAAGTACAGTTAATTTATCTTCTGAACAACTAATGTAAATAAGCCCAGTTATAAAAAAAAATGCAGTGGGTTTAAAGCTCTTGCCACCGAGTCTGTCAATGTGTAACTGTGTAAAAATATTTTCTTTGTTATTACTATGTCAGTTGGAATCAAACTTGAACATTTTCACTTTTCGTTGTTATGTGTCGAAGGTCATGTTATAATAATCAAGCAAAGGACATAGTTTAAAAGACATAGTATTCAAAATGAATATACAAAGTTTGAAATGGATACAACTTTCATATTGACTTTTATGAAACAAGCGGAGAAGAGAAGTTCGGAACTTATTTTTTAAGTGGCAGTTGAACAAACACCCGAGCTAGCACTTCAACATTGAACACATTTTTTCCCGTTATTTCAAACCAAAAGTCACAATGGCCTTTAATGGCCCTTTAAATACTGTGATTTAGCTGGTCACAACAAGGGAATATGACTTGAATTTAAGTGATTATAATGTTTTGATAAAAGTAATCGCTAATTAGGATTTGATAAAAAAAAAAAAAGAAAAATATAGTCATAGAATAAACTGTAGACACGGGATATTTCTCGCCCGGCCCTTGCATCACCCCAATCTGCACATTTATTTAAGCAGTAGACCTCTATATAATATACGTCATTAACTGTGTGTACTACTTGCTTGCAAAAAACTTGAGATGATCACTCATACGTGACTTGAGGGGTTGGGGATACAATCTGGGAGTGGTATCAGCATATTTTCTTGAAGACCTTCATATCCAATATCAATAACAAAATACCGAAGTTACTGTAAATTTATTTTCTGCATAGGGGCTTTTTGACAACTTATGTCTCTTCAGTGCAGATCAAACCAAAACATTTGGAAATTCATAAACCGAAATATGTGTAAAATCTGATAGAGAACAAATTACAAATAGGGTCTAAATAGAACAGCCAAGTGGCTAGGACTACTAGTGCAGACTGCACTAAATGCTTGTGAAAATCTTAATCTGATCTTTCATGCATGACTTGGGTGCCAGGGCAAACACCTGGCCATAGAATCAGTATGTACTCTTCACGACGCAACAGCATATATAATGTAAAAAGGCTAGGACTACTGGAAAATGTTGTACTTACTGCTTGCAAAAACTTACCAAAATCATTCATGCATGACAGAGGACTAAGGGGCTACCAAGTGGGAATGGAATTTATATCTACTCCTTAAGACGCAAATGTATGTCAAATATCAAGTTGCTTGGAGCACTGGTACAGACTGTACAGATTTCTTGCTAAAAAGTGACGTGATCATTCATTCATGACAAAGGGGTTGGGGTACCATTTGGGCGTGGCATCGGCAAATACTCCTTAACACGCAAATGCATGTCAAATATCAAGTGGTTAGGAATACTGGTCAAGGTTGTACTTACTGCTTGCATTTATCCATTTATGCATGACTGAGAAATAAGGCTACAATCTTAGAATGCAATCAGTATTGCTTCTCAAGACGCAAATGCATGTCAAATATCAAATTGCTAGGAGTACTGGTACAGGCTTTACATGATCATCTATGCATAACTGAAGGGTAAGGGCTAAAATCTTGGTAAAGATGTGGTATAAATTCTACAAGAAACAACAGCATTTCATATATCAAGAAGCCAGGAGTACCGCTACAGGTTGTAAAAACTGCTTGCTTAAAACGTAACGTAGTCACTCATGCATGACAAAAGGATCAGGGCACCATCTATGTGTAAAATCGGTATATACTAATCATGACGCAACTGCATGTCAAATATCAATTTTTGCTAGGACTACTATTGCAGACTGTTTGAACTGCTTGCTAAAAATTTTATGTGATCGTTTTTGCATGACAAAGGGGTCAAAGAAATATTGCTATTTTTTCAATAAATTTTAAATATACTTAGGTCTAAAATGGAAGATGGGAGAAACTTATAAGAAGTAGATATTCAGGTATAACAAAAACGAATCACACTTAATAATATATAAATGTTGTGTACAAGTTGCAATTTTGTACATGTTGCAACATGAACAAATAAAATGTACATGTTACAACATGTATGATGCAATCATACAAGTTTCAACATGTATGATTTTGACTGTACATATTGCAACATGTACAAATATTAAATGAATTTTTTCTTAACTTGTACAAATGACATGGAAGTAAAATTTTAAAGTCTAATTAAGAAATACATGTGTCTTATATGCTTCAAATAATGCTTTATTTACAAATGCAAAGTATTTTCATCAAAGACAGTTGAAAAGAAAAGAAAATGTCAGAAATGGCAATGTTCAGTAATGCTCATCAGTCTACTTTTTATTGCAGGTTGTAGATGAATGACACTTTGATTTACACAGCACTTTGTTTTTCCGACACTTGCATCTTCCCTTACAATTCCCTTTCTTACAGTTACAAAAGAAGTACCCATACCCTCCACTTAATGACATCTTATATAAGGCCTTTCTCAAACTAAACTCAACATCAGGTACGCCATTCACACTCATTGTCATGCCTTCTGAATACTCAATTTGTGTCCTATACTCATGTAACCTTTATCTGCCCCACTTTTGTTCCTACTTGATAACTCCCAGGCACACTCACATCCATAACAACACTCATAATGTTTCTCCGATCTTCCGGACCTCTGTCGACAGATGGGATAGGAATGATGAAATTATCATTTAGATCATATTGGTTATTTGTTCTCTATCAGTTTTTACAAATCTACGATTTTATGGTCTTCCAAACGTTTAGATTTTATCTGCACTGAAGAGACATAAGTTGTCGAAATGCGCATATGCAGAAATTAAATTTACAGTAACTTCGGTATTTAGTTATTTATTATCACCGACACTCAACGTGGTAAGACGTTTCTTTGTTATTTGCGTAAGAATCTCTGCATATATCTCTTGACCAGATACAGCACACCTTCTTGTCTGAGCTTTGTTTGGTTCGAGAGTGGGACGGATAAAATGTTACACGAGTAGGACACATATTGAGTATTCAGAAGGCGTGACAATGAGTGTGAATATGGCGTACCTGATGTTGAGTGTAGTTTGAGAGAGGCCTTATGTAAGATGTCAGTAAGTGGAGGGCAAGGGTAATTCTTTTGTAACTGTAAGAAAGGGAATTGTAAGGGAGATTCCAGCCTTATTAGCCGAGTTGCGACGAAGTCGAACTCGGCTTATAATTTGATGAAAGGTGTCTGGGCGTCCGGGCGTCTGGGCGTCCGGGCGTCAACTTTTGGTTTCCACACGATATCTTGAGAACCACATGTCATATCTAAATGAAACTTTGCACAGACATGGGTTATAATTAGAGAAAGATCCCTATTGATTTTGAGGTTTGTGCGACAAAGGTCAAGGTCACAAATTCTAAAAATAGGACAAAAATTTGACTTATTCGTTTCCACACAATATCTCCAGAACCACATTACACATCCAAATGAAACTTGGCATAGACATGAGTTATGATTAGAGGAGGAACACTATCGATTTTGAGGTCTGTGCAGCAAAGATCAAGGTCACAACTTCTAAAAATGTAACAAAAATTAAACATTCCAATAAAGCATAAAATCACATGTTCGGTATTATTTGATAACAAAAATAGCTAAAAGAATTTTTATTGTTCATACAAAAGTAGTTTTTATACTGCTAGAACATGTAAATTCATTTTATAGTTCTAATATGTTCACCAACACACATTTTTGGGTGTCAATAACTTACAAAATAGATAGAATGAAAAGTCAGGAGAAAAAGGGAGAATTTAAAAAAGGGAGGTAATAAAACTAAGGGAGGTAATTAATTTAATATGAAGAAGTGTTAAATATTACTAAAAGTCCAGTAAAAATAAAATTTTGGATGAAAAAAAATACATTTGTGTATTCGGATTTTTTTGTAAATTATTGATTTCAGAAATACATATTACCTGAAGTATAAGGGGAACCTCTGCTCAATTTTTTTTTGAATGGTAGTCTGAAATGGGTTGTAATGGATAGTGGAGCTTTCAGTTGCAATGGAAACCGAACCAGAACACTGAATCTTTGGAAAAAAAGTGTTCTGCTACATATTTTCCTTTACAATATAAATTAGATTATAAGGGGAACCCCTGCCAAATTTTTTTTATGAAAGGGGGACTCGTAATGTTTTGATTTCAGCAATACATATTACCTGGATTATAAGGGGAACCCCTGCCCAAATTTTTTTTGAATGGTGGTCTGAAATGTGTTTAATGGATAGTGGAGCTTTCAGATGCCATGGAAACCGAACCAGAAGATTGAATCTTAGAAAAACAGTATTCTGCTACATATTTTTCTTCGCAATTTTAGATATTTGCATAAACTAGATTATAAGGGGAACCCCTGCCAAATCTTTATTTTGAAAGGGGGACTTGGAATGTTTTAAAACT